>QLPI01011341.1:0-15898 GCA_003314275.1 Chroogomphus rutilus | reverse complement strand
CAATTGTCACCCTTGGAGATGCAATCCAGTTCAGGACCATCCTCAGCAGCACTGTCAACCTCATTGGCACCACCCCCATTCGCATCTTCCCCCTATGTACCGCCACCCTTTGCACCTCCGCCCATAGCACCACCACTCATTGCACCACCTGTTGTACCTCTGCTCACTGCACCACCCCCCGTTGCCCAACCCCATGTTGCACCACCTGCCGTAGCACTGCCACCTCCTGCACACCCAGAAGGGGCCCCCACCCTAGGACCCAACATTGTGCCCGATCTCACTCAGGCCCTTGTTATACTGGCAAGCAACCTAGCCAGCCTCAGAAGATCAGCCCCCCGCGCCACCAAGGTCCGGGATCCAGATACCTTTGATGGATCCGATTCAAGGAAACTACAAGCCTTCTTAGTGCAATGTAGACTGAACTTCTGTGACCGCCCTGACACTTTCGACACTGACAGCACCAAGGTAACCTATGTACTGTCATACCTGACTGGTACCACTCTGGACTGGTTTGAACCAGCCCTCTCCGCCCCCGATGAGCCAGACTGGCTCCATGACTATGAGGAGTTCGTGAATGAACTCAAAACCAACTTCGGCCCCCACGACCCAGAAAGAGAGGCCGAAGCAGACCTCAAGAACCTCCGCATGCGCGATAATCAGCGCATTACGAAATATGTAGTTGAATTCAATCGACTAGCCACCCGCATCCACTGGGGCAACGCTGTACTTCGTTGCCAGTTCTATAACGGACTCCCTAGCAGGATCAAGGACGAGATCTCTAGAGTAGGAAAGCTCCATTCCCTGCTCCAACTCTGCCTCCTGTCCCAATCCATGGATGCCCGCTACTGGGAGCGACAATTGGAAATTGCCAGAGAGCCCCCCTCTACCTGGAACTTCGACCACCCCTACAACAGAGGGAGGACCCCCATGACCCCGTATTTGGCCCCTAACATGGGCAATAAGACAGCCAATCCAGGCCAACCCATGACCCTGTCCAGTGGCAGTAGGACTACCATGGATCTTTTGTCCAAAATCGGAAAAGACAGAAAACTTACACCGCAAGAACAGCAATGCCGCTTTGAACAAAACCTCTGCCTCTTCTGTGGCAGATCAGGCCACTCAGCCAAGGAATGTCCAAGATCCACCACCACAGTCACTAAAGGACAAGCAGCCTCCATGACAGAAGAGGTTGAAGAAGAGTCTGAGACGTCGGATGCTTCTGAAACTGAGGAATAAGAAGTTAGGCCCCCGACTCCAGCACCAGTTATTCGTGTTGAACACCAACTGTGCCAAAGGAAGTAAAAAAAAACAATGCATCCAACCTTTTCAGGAATATGACCCCCCGTGACCACTCATCGAAAAGATTTCGACCCATTTCTGCAGAAACACTCTGACCCTCCAAATCCAACCCTCCGAATCCCATCAGAATTATAGTTGCAAGGACCATACGCTCACCCACTACGATCCGTTGATCGACAGGGCATTGAGTACTACTCGTTTAGATTTATCCTAACTGATTCTTGGTATCATGGAGCCAGCAGTTTTCACTCAGCGCTCAATCTGACCCTCTAAAACCCCGCTCAGGAAGAACCCTGAACACCGCGGAACCCCATACCATCCCTTAGACAAACGGTACCATGTGTAGATTCTCTTAGACTAGAACCCTTCTTGTTAGAGTGTTAATATGAGCTGAACCATTAAACACGATTCAACCGAGACTCGGACTGCAGGACATCCCCCAAATCCTGACAACACTACCACCGTCCAAGCAACAATTCGGTGAAAACAAACACCATGACCAAGACCACCACAAACACCATGACCACCACAACCCCGACCACAGGAATTAGGCAACTATGGAACATCTACCCTAAGAAAGGGGAACATCTGGAAAACAACACCATTGGTTTAGGAATCCTTATCTCAGCCAAACCCAAACACTGCCTAAAAACCGCATGAATTCACGACACCAACCATACAGGAAGAAACAGTCTAATCAACACCCTCATCCCGACCTTCCAAACCCTTCCCAACCCGCGCAGAACCCAAACACCCATCAGAACCGCCCGACCTGCTATGCGAGCAAACAGGCAACTGATCCACGTTGTTCAAAAACGAAGCATCAAGCCCCCAATCTTCCTTCAGGAATGATGTTAACGTATCAGTGAGGTTCCCAATTAACCCCACATCCTCCAAACAAATCCCAGTAGTCATCAAACTGGATATACGATGATGACACTGTGCGAAGAGGTCCAAGAGATGGCGCAGGTCCTCCTGCTACTTATCTAGATGAACCAGATACATGGAAATATGCTCGAGTACCTCCGAGCCACTCGCCTCTGCCCCCGACTTGCCAGAAGTCATGTCCCACTCCGAATCCTGACAAGGAACAGCCCTGGACGATGACCGCTTCAAAAAATGGCTTGCTATGGAAAAATCAGAAGGAGAGAGATTCCAACAAGGACACCACACATTGTAGTAATCACGGACCCTAATGGTATGGGTGCAAAGAGTAGTCAACTCTTCATCAAGGATGTGCAGATACTGCGCCTCACTCGATCCTGAACCATAAAGGGGGATGCGGGAAACATCCCTGAGGTCTTCCGTAGGATGGGAATCTGTGTTCTCCATTGGAGAAAAGCCCCTTCCAGTTCTGCGAACACCCCCTTTTATATGCAAACGAACCATCAGCGCCTATCGATCAAAGCATCCCAGGAAACAGTCAGGAAACTCCCACAGTAATGTCCATCTTAATTACCACTTCAATTAAGCTTAGGACCTCGAGGGCTCGGTCCTAGTGGAGGGATACTGTTATGGCCCATGCCACCAATAAACCCACATTAAACCCCACAACCACCCACACTGTTTTCGGGACCTTTCTGACCGCTCAAAGTCTGAATAACTGCTTTCCGATATTCCGATGCCTCAATCCGAGGTTCTGCATTTCTGAACCTCCGAAGATTCCGAAGTCAATGTTCCACTCCCTTGATAGACGACGCGCAGAATCATCATGTACCTGTCAGGGGACGACCCTCTCCGAGTCCTGATGACAAGTCTGAGGTCCTATCTTGGACTCTACCTAAACTCCAAGGATAAGAGACCAAAGTCCGAAAGACCACCGATGTCAGAGGACGATCCCTTCCGAGTCCTGATCCAAGTCCGAACCCCTATCTCGGACTCCTACCAACTGCGAGGCCCTATCTCGGACTCCTCCCAACTCCGAGGCTAGGAGACCCAGGTCCGAGGGACTACCGAGCAGGAGATAGGAATGATATTAGCATGATGACTGGAACTGGGAATAAGCGCCTGTGTTGATTTATAAGCTAGTGCACAGACCACTTACATACAGGGTATAAAAGAGGTTCACCAGCAGCGGAGATCCCTAGACTTTCCTCTTTGGATTTCCCCTGCTTAGGTGAGAGCCCTACATGTACTTAGGTAGTAGCTATAATTGAACTTCGGATTTCCCCTGCTTAGATCTGAGAAGCCTGTGGGTAGGCTCTGGGTTCGAGTCCCATAGTCAGGCCTAGGAGGACGTCCAGGGCTGGGTGGTGTCCCGCTGGTTCTAGCCTCCGGCAGTCGCAAGATCAGTTCCGAAGGAGGGTTGCCCTTACAGTACCTCACTCCCTTGTTCTTTGTTTTATATTGCCCCTTGTACTCTCTTCCCCCCCCTTGTCTTTACTTGGCAAAAGATAGTACAAGACTAGATACATGTATATAAGTCACCAGTCGACTGGACTATTCGCCAGTATGAATATCGACTTAATTCTGCATTGTAGTTTCTGATTAAGTTCCGGTAAACTTTCCAACTTTCCAAAATTAGGGACAGATGATTGAGGAGGGTGTAACACATAAGTTGAAGCCAAGTCCCTGCAACCTCGAACCACTCGTACCGCCCTATACCATGAACAGTTCCAAGACCCCCGGCGCTTCCCGTCTTTCCATCCCCATTCTGATTCCAATCCCGAACCCGCGACCTTTAGTCCCTCTGTCCCTGGAGTATGAACCCCCCTTTGGAAACCATTTGGGACCCTCCAGAAACCCTTCTGGAAGCCTCCAGCTAAGCACCGACACGTGGATTTAACACCTACTTGCCATGCGTGCCACCAATTTGGGACAGAGGAGGTACTTGGAGAGTGCCAAAAGTGCTGGCCTGAGTAGAGGACTTTACAGAGGAAAGAGAAGGTAAGGGGCCTAGCCTAGTCAATACCTAGAATGAGGAAGTATATACATGCATGTCCTACTTTTATAGGTTAAGAAGCGACATGTGGAATAAGGAATGTAGGACAATAAGGTATGCAGAGCATGTGGGGATATTGTCTACAACAAGTAAAATTAGAATGAAGGAATGTAAACGGAGATAGAACAATAAAAATAGAATAATAGGAATGTGGCCAAGGATAGGACAATAGGGAGTGCCCGACTATAAAACAATAGGGTTGTGGCCGAGGATAAAACAAGGACAGGATGTCCCAAGGTGGGGTGGGTCGAGGAATAAGGAATGGATCAGGCAGGGTTAATGGATGGTGGATGTGCCGAGCCGAGACTGGCACACCAAGTGACTTGCATACAGCTTGGACACTTGTGTATGGACATGAACTGACTGCTCGGTTGGCACTGCCAAATTACCAGGATCTTGGTACACGTACTTGACATCCAGGGTAAATCTGTTGCCAGGCTTGTCCAATCTCATATCTTTCTTCGGCTCATTACTGCCCTCTCCAGACTGCTCAGCCTTTCGTTCCCAATATCTCATGTTGATCCTTTGAATACGGTTTCGAAGGTTGTCAAGTGTGCAGGGTTTGTCAAAGTGGATGAGGCCATCTTTAATGTGTTTTGGCAGTGCCATATACACCTTTCAGAGGAGGGAGTTGTTGTTGTAGTTGACAAGAGCCACGAGCCTGTAAAATTCTACAAAAAACCAGCTTTGTGGTTATCCTGCATAGTTAGCTTTTCGAGAGCCATCTTGACATCAGCTCTTTTGTCCCAAGAGCCATATACTGTTAAGTCTCAGTAATGCTGATAGTGTAGATGGGAGTCAGCCAAGTCCTGCAGACCAATCAAGGTGGCTAGGCTTCAATGTACTTGTGTGTTATACCCTGCTGTTCCATATGTGCCACTAATTTGGACAGAAGAAGGACCTGGGAGGATGCTGAGAGTGTCGGCCCAAGTAAGGGACTTCAGACAGAAAGAGGGAGGACTAGAGGATGTGAACCAAGTTGATATTCAGAGTGAGGAAATATCTACATTCATCCGCTACTTATATGGGTTAAGAAGCAAGATGTGCAACAGGGTGGCATAAGGAATGGAGAACAATAAGGTATGAAGAATCATGTGGGAGCATTGTCCACAGTGATCCAGAATAGAATAAGGAATGTGGACGAGAATAGAACAATGAAATTAAGATAATAGAAATGTGGCCAAAAAATAGAATAATAGAGAGTAACCCAATATAAGACAATAGGGTCATGGCCGAAGATAAAACAATGGTAAAATGTCCCAAGGTAGAATGGGCCGACAAATGAGGAGTGGATGGGGTGGATTTAATAGATAATGAGTGGTGAAGAGTGGGTGAGGAATAGGGATGGGGAATGTGGAGGATGAATGTGCCGAGCCAAGACTGAAGTACCAAGTGGCATATGTGTGGTTTGGTCACTTGCACGTGGAATTAGGCTGATCATTCGGTCAGCACTGCCAAGTTACTGGATACTCGGTATGTGTACTTGACAGTGGCTTGGCTTCAATGTACTCATGCATTGCACCCTACTTTCTGTGCATGCCACTGATTTCTGACAGAAGAAGTACCCATGAGGGTGCCAGCTCGAGCAAGGACTTCAGATGGGAGGAGAGAAGACAAGGAGGCTTATTTCAAGTTGATATCCAGAATGAGGAACCATCTACATACATGCGCTACTTATATAGTTTAAGAAGTGAGATGTGGAACAGGGTGGCATAAGGAATGGAGAACAATAAGGTATGGAGAGCATGTGGAGATGTTGTCCACAATGATCAAGAATAGAATAAAGGAATGTAAATGAGAGTAGAACAATGAAAATAAGATAATAGGAATGTGGCCAAGAATAGGATAATAGAAGGTGACTGACTATAAAACAATAGGGTCATGGCCAAGGATAAAACAATGATCAAATGTCCTGGACTGAGGGATGAGGAGTAGATGGAGTGGGATTAATGAATAATGAATGGGGAAGGGGTGGATGAGGGATGGGAATGAGGAGTGTAGATGGTGAATGTGCCGAGCTGAGACCAGTGTATCAATTGGCTTGCATGTGGCTTGGTCACCTGCATGTAGACATAGACTGATTGCTTGGTTGGCAGTGCCAAGTTACCAGATACTCAGTATGTGCACTTGACAGTTAAGAAGCAAGATGTGGAGTCAGGGTGACATAAGGAATGGAGAACAATAAGGTATGTTGAGCATGTGTTTTAGGAATCGTATGCCGGCATGCCCAACTATTCATTTCAGCCCACTCAGCCCAACTCCACCCTCACTTGCCTATTCAACTATATGCCCCCAGCCCACAAACTATATGCACCTTATGTATCTGTCTTGGCATCACATGCACCTGTCAATTCACTCCACTCATTTATGTCAATCTCCATATGCTCACAAATCCATTTTCACTTCATTTACATTTAATATCCTTTTCATTATGTTCTGCTCCACTTTCCTTATTTGCAATTCTGTTCTATCTCTCATATCTGATCTGCTACTATGTTCCTTATAGGGTAACTCCATTGGGAATCAGGGTGACATGTCACCCCTCAATGTCACAGAGGAGATCAAGATTGGGACATAGTATTTCTGTTCTCACTTTTCACGATCCTTGGCTTTCTCATCTATTATAGGAATCTAGTTGACTCCTGGTAGATTTGAAAGTAGTATAAAGATCTTGTACATTCAGTAGTTCAGTCCTTAGTCAGATAATTGACTTTGATTTCTACTAAGCTTCTTCTGTCTTGCTATTCCAAAATTAGGGACCAGTGTGATCTGGTAGGCGCAATATATAAGTTGAAGCCTTGCCCTACTCCAAACCTCACCATTGTTTATCTTTGGGAGATATTCTTTAATTATGATTATGTCACTCTTTTATATCATAACAATGTGGAAGTATTGTCCACAGTGATCAAGAATGGAATAAGGGAATGTAAACAAAAATAGAACAATGAAAATAAGACAATAGGAATGTGGCCAAGAATGGGATAGTAGAAAGTGACCCAATATAAAACAATAGGGTCATGGCTGAGGATATAACAATGAAGAAATATCCCAAGATAGAATGGGCCAAGAAATAAAGAATAAAAGGGCGTGGGAATTAATGGATAATGAAGGGGGAAGAGTGGATGAAGGACAGGAATTGGGAATGTGGATGGTGAGTGTGCCGAGCTGAGGCCGACATACCAAGTGACTTGTATGCGGTTTAGTCGCTTACACATGGTCATACACTGATTGCTCGGTTGGCACTACCAAGTTACCGGATACTCGGTACATGTACTTGACAATATCATCTATAATGTCAGGGGATGACCCATCCTTTTCCCTAAGCCAAGCACCAAGCCAAGCACCAACCACTCAGTCAGTAGGCTGACACAGTCAGTAGGCTGACACAGTCAGTAGGCTGACACAGTCAGTAGGCTGACACAGTCAGCCAAGGTGGCCCAGTAGTGTGATGACCTTGCTGTCCTTGGGGCTGGCAGATGATGAGAGACATACCCATAGGAGAGGGAGTTAGGGAGTGAGATGAATACACTTAAGGAGGTTAGCTGAGACAGTAGATGAGCTGAGGGTTTTCCTCTTAGGAATTCCCCCATTGCTAGGTAAAGTCCCCTCCCTTTGTGTATATAGACAAGTACCTGAGCTTAGGAATTCCCCCACTGCTAGGCACTGTGTAACAGCTCTCAGGCACCACTGGGGTTGCCCTAACAAATAACCTCTGTGACATTTGTAACCCCCACATGATAGACAATTGAATCCATGCATAGATAAGTACTCCAAACAGCCAGAAGTCTATGAATTGCCAGATGGAAAACTGGAATAAGCTTAGCACAGGATGACTAGGCTCTAGAATAAGCACCTGAGCCACTAACTTGGTACCAGGAAGCTGGCTCTATTGACTCCAATGTATAGATTTGTAAGCTAGTGCACAGACCACTTATGTAGAAGTATATAAGGAAGGGCTCACTGGTGGTGGAATCCTTTAGACTTTCCTCTTTGGATTTCCCCTGCTTAGGTAAGAACCCTGCATGTATCTAGATAGTAGTTGCATAAATATTTGGATTTCCCCTGCTTAGTTCCTTCCCATAAGACAACTCTGGAGAATTTGGAAGGGTTGCTCTTACATATTGTAAATAAGGTTGAGGCTAAGAAAGTATTTAGTACAATTCACTGAGCTTTGGTTTAATTGGTTGTACCAGCCAATTGTCTACTATATAACAAGCCATAGACAACAAAATAAAAGCCTAATTTAACAAAAATACCTGAAGGCTTATTATACCACCACTGGGTGTGAATATTATCAGTAGTAAATGGACTCATGTCTGAAAAAGAGATCAGAAGAGAGCTATAGTATGTGCATAGTCTTAACTCATTGCTCAAGATTTTATGCAGATATTTGGAGTCAATTATAATGAAACATATGCACCAGTCATTCATATGATATTACTATGGACTATATACACTATTGTGGCTCAGAATATATCAGATGGATGTGGATGGGGCATATCTGAATGCTAGCCTCAAACAACCAAATATATACAAGCTGCCAGAATATTTCAAAGATAAAAATGATAATGTACTTTTACTAAAGAAGTACATACACAGGCTTAAGCAGTTGGGTAGAGAGTGGTACAAGTGTCTGTCCAATGCTTTATTTACTATAGGATTCACAAAATCAGCTTCTGATGCAGCAATATTTTTACAGACATGGCCCTAAGGGCTATTCACTTATTAGAGCTGCTGTGGGTGATCTCACTATTATAGCCATGGACAATAATATTATTTAAGGCATCAAAGAAGATCTCAAAGAAACATTCAAGATGAAGGACCTAGACAAATTATACTAGCTCTTCAATCTGATGGTCAATTGAGATAGACAAGCTAGCACCCTTAGCTTCACTCAAGAAGCATATATTGACAAAATATTAGACTGATTTAATTTACAAGATGCCAAAACAGATGCAACTCCATTAAATCCTACTATCAAACTATCAAAAGACCAATGTCCTATCATCAATGATGAGAAGAAAGCCATGGGAAAAATTCCATACCAGCAGGTGATAGGTTTATCATATAGGCAGCAGTAGCTACATGGCAGGACATTTCATTCACTATTTCCTTATTATCACAGTTCCTAGATAATCTAAGAATTGCTCACTGGAATGCAATTCAAGTACCTAAAGGGAATGAAAAACAAGAAGCTTGTTTTAGGGAGAAGTTAGGAAGGCATAGTAGGTTATGCAAATGCCAACTGGGCCTCACAAGATCATAGGCATTCAATTTCAGCCTAGATATTTCAAATCAATTCTGGAAGCATCTTGTGGAGGTGCCAGAAGCAGATGATCATAGCTTTATCATTGACTGGGGCATAATTTATTATCTTGACACGTGCAACCAAAGAGGCACTTTGGTTGAAACAATTCATTAGTGAAGTTTTTCAGCTGATTAAAATGCCTATAAAAATATTTTAATAACCAATCTGCTATCACTATAGCCTATGGAAATGAGTAGTATTCAAGGACAAAACACTTTGATATTCAACTTTATTTCATCCAAGACACCATTGAGTTGAAGAAAATTCATTTCAATTACCTTCCAACAGATCAAATGTTGGCAAGTATTCTCATAAAGGGTCTTCCTAGACCTAGGTTCAATATCCTCACAGAAAAACTGTAAGGGCAACCCTCTTACAGCCCCGAGGTATATCTCAGAGGTGAGCTAAGCAGGGGGAATCCGAAGTTCAATTATGACTACTACCTAAGTACATGTAGGGCTCTCACCTAAGCAGGGGGAATCTGAAGAGGAAAGTCTAAGGATCCCGCTGCTGGTGAACCTCTTTTATACCCTTTATGTAAGTGGTCTGTGCACTAGCTTATAAATCAACACATCGGAGTCTGTAGAGCCGATTTCCTGGTACTAAGTCTGAGGCTCAGGCACTTATTCCGGGTTCCAGTCATCATGCTAAGATCATTCCTATCTCCTGCTCGGTGGTCCCTCGGACCTGGGTCTCCTGGCCTCGGAGTTGGGGAGAGTCCAAGATAGGGCCTCAGAGTTGGGGGGAGTCCAAGATAGGGCCTTGGAGTTGGGGGGAGTCCAAGATAGGGCTTCGGACTTGCATCAGGACTTAGAGGGGGTCATCCTCTGACATCGGTGGTCTTTCGGACTCTGGTCTCTCATCCTCGGAGTTTAGGTGGAGTCTGAGATAGGACCTCGGACTTGTCATCAGGACTCGGAGAGGGTCATCCCCTGACAAAAACTTGACATATATTAAGCTTGAGGGAACATTTGTGTAGAGGAACCCAGTCATCTATTTCTAGTTTAAAAAGCACCTAATGGTGCCAGTTAATTTTCTCTTATTTTTCTTCTACAATTTTTGCTTATTTTGGCCTTTTGTCACTAAAATTGTAATATAAAAATTAGTCTCTGAGTATCTAAATGTAGTATCAAATAGCTTCAAATTTGCTATATTTTTCTCCTATTTTTCCTGAATTTTCAGAGGCTAAAACTACTTTATTTTGTTGAAGCTCAACTACAGTATCTACAAAGGTCCACAAACTCAGTTGAGTTGCTAATACTACCCAAAACCAGTAAATAATTCAAACTGAGTGTGAAGTTTGAATTGGTTATCAAGTGCATAGGCACAATGCTGTGCCCATTGCAACAACACAGCTTCATGGCTATACTAGCTACTAGAGCACAGGTATGGGGCTATGCAAGGCCTGGCATGGCCAGCATAAATAGGCCAAAATAATGTACATATAAGGTATAAAAGCTGTGTACATGGCCTGTGCATGATCAAGGCTATGCTGGGAAATGACTCATAGTTAGGCACTGAAATTTGATTGGCTAAGAGCCTTCTACAATGTTCTACAACCTTCCATATCCATTAATAGATAGAAGTTCTCCCCCTAGTGTAAATACAATATAAAAAAAGGACATATGGCCTCCCAAAAGTAACAATATACATCAGCTTCTATCCTATCAGTCTGTGTGACTTGTGTGACACTTTTCTTCTCATCTGTTGATTTTCCTGTATTAGTCTTAGTTAAGTAGTTGATTTTCCTGCTTGACACTAAGGGTGGGTGACATCCTTGTGATTCTACAGGGTGAGATTGGCTATTGATTTTCTAGTCAAATACATTCTGCTTTAACGGTTGATCTGCTCAGTCGATTTTCCTGACCAGAGACACTCTACAGTTAAGTGTTGTTGCCTCACAAGCACTACATTTGTCCTGTCTTTATCTCAGAGTAAATTAACTTGAATCTCAAGTCAATCCACTTATTTCCTCTAGCCTCTGAGTGCATTCCCTTCTTTTAGGAATACTTGGACCCTGATAGTGTCTGTGAGCCTAATGCAGACTTTGCAGACTATTAGTCTTTGCTGCTAAGAAATGCATTACAATCCAGTTGTCTTAACTTTGTTAAGTTATTACAGAGGGTTGTAACCAAGGTACAAATATTAAATTATTTCCAGAGTTATGCTACAGCAAGGTTTAGTATTCTCTTAGACTTGTTTATTCCACAGTCATAGAGTGTTATGGCCCATGCTGCCAATAAACCCACATTAATCTCCACAACCACCTGCACTGTTTCCGGGACCTTTCTGACCGCTCAAAGCCTGAACAACCACTTTCCGAATTCTGTTATATCAACCCGAGGTTCTGCATTCCCAAACCTCTGAAGATTCCAAATCCAAGGTTCCGCTCCTTTGATAAATGATGCGCAGGATCATTACGTACCTCACTCCCTTGTTTTTCATTCTGTATTGCCCCTTGTACTCTCATCCCCCCCTTGTCTTTACTCGGCACAAGATAGTACAAGGATAGATATATGTATATAAGACACTAGTTGACTGGACTATTAGCCAGTATGAATATTGACTTAATTCTGCGTCGTAGTTTCTGATTCAGTTTCGGTAAACTTTCTGACTTTCTAAAATTAGGGACAGATGATCGAGGAGGGTGCAAAACATAAGTTGAAGCCAAGTCCCTGCGACCTCGAACCACTCGAACCACCCTATACCGTGAACAGTCTTAGACCCCCCGGCACTTCCCATCTTTCCACCCCTTTCCAATTCTGACCGTAAACCCATGACCTCTAGTCCCTCCACCTCCGGAGTA
Source organism: Chroogomphus rutilus (assembly GCA_003314275.1). Lineage (NCBI taxonomy): Eukaryota > Fungi > Basidiomycota > Agaricomycetes > Boletales > Gomphidiaceae > Chroogomphus > Chroogomphus rutilus. Next base: position 3,544 of record QLPI01011341.1, on the reverse strand, counting down.
TGAACCCCCCCTCAGAAATCATTCAGACCTCTTGAAGCCTCTAACTAAGCGCCGACATGCGGATTTAACATAGAGATTGGAAGTGTTATTAACTTAACACCACAGTCTTGACAGGTTCCAAAACAGGCTTGTATGTGCTCTATAATGGTCTCTGATTGCATCGTTTAGCTACACCATTGTGCTGAGGTGTCTTGTGCACAGTAAGTTTTTGCACTATACCTTCTGACTTGAGGTAAAGCTCAAAATCCTTTCCTAGGTATTCTCCACCTCAGTCTGAATGTAGGGTTTTAATAATGGCATTGAGCTGTGTGTTACACCATGAAGCATATTCCTTGTAGGCACCAAAAGCCTCATCTTTTGTGTGCAAAAGGTAGAGGTGAGTCAAGTGTATCAATTCATCGGTAAAGGTAGTATAATAATGCTTTCCAGCCTTTGTTGCAACTGGAGCTGGTCCCCACAGGTTGCTATGTACTTTGTTGCCAAAATTGGAAGCATGTTTGCCTTCTCTGATTTTGGGAACAGACTTGCGAGTCATTTTGCATATATGTAGGATTTGCAAAAAAAGGGGTCTACCAAAGATGACACATTTAGCTTGATTCTCATCACAAAACCTTTGTAACAAGTCTTTTAGCTGCTTCAGGTGAAATGTAGTCTAAACAATGATAGAGTTGTTCCAAAGTAAGTATATCTGTGGCAGATTTTGCTATATCAGAGTCATGAGTGATTCAGTAAAGGCCATGTCTGGATGTGGGGATTGTGCCAACTTGCTCGCCATTTTGCCCACATATGATACATTTGCCATCTGAAAATGTTACAGCAAAACCAGCATCATCAAGTCGTCCAACTGACAAGCATGTAACCCACAGTGGGTGAGTACAAAACTTCTGAGACTTGAGCTTGGAGACATCAACACCATTTGGTATGTCAATCATTATTTCACCTATTCCAACTGTATTAAAACTTTGTCTGTTTGCAGCCTGGAATGACTTGGGAGAGATTTTGATGAAGTTTTGGACTTCATCATGGTAGGGTGTTGTGTATCATTGTCAAGTCCATGTACCGAGACCCATCCGCCGGCAGTGCCGACCGAGCAATCATCCTATATCCACGACCAAGTGCCCACGTTGCCTGCATAACACTTGGTGTGTCGGTCCCGGCTCGGCACATTTGCCATCCGCACTCCTCGGTTCGTTTCACCTCGGGACTCCCTGTCCTTGTATTATCCTCGGATGCGACCCATTGTTTTATATTCGGCCACTCCCTATTGTCCCATTTCGAGTTACGATCCTATTATGTTGTCCTTCATTGTCTATCCCCGCTTTGCATTCCTTGTTCTAATTTTGTTCGTTGTGGACAACAACCACATGCTCTACATACCTTGTTGTCCCACATTCCTTATTCCACATGTCGCTTCTTAACCTATATAAGTAGGACATGGATGTACATATTTCCTCATTCTGGGTATCGACTAGGCTTAGGCCCTTCTACCTTCTTCTCTTCTGTTAAGTCCTCGACTCAGGCCGGCATCTTCAGCATCCCCCTGAGTATCTGTCTGTTGCAAATACAGTGGCACGCACGGCAAGTAGGGCGCAACGCACGAGTACGTTGAAGCCAACGCCACTACTCTTGGCCTGCAGGACTTGGCCATAGTCCGCCCGACCTTTCGACAACACCCCTCGGCAGTACCGAAGTCCGTCAGAATCCGGCGCTTGACAATCATGTACATCCTGAGTCATAAACTTTGACACAAGGTGAGTTTGCAGTAGTTTTGTCAACTTCAATGCAAACTGCATGCATATCTTCCAGATCAGTGCAAATGAGGTTCAAGTCGTCACGGACAAGCAAAAATGTATTGCTCTCATCAGTTCTAGGTGAATTTTCCATTTCATATTCACTGTCAGAGTCATCCCTCTAAGCTGCATGGTGTTCATATTCCTCAGAAATTGATGTGATAAGTTCATTGGGATCTATGGTCTTTGCTTTGTTGCCACAGTTCCAGCAAGCTCCTTTTGGTTTGTGTTCTAACCTCTTTCCCCTTAAGTTAACTTACATGAACATCACTTCATCTTTGTCATCACCCTTTCCACTAGTATGCCCAGAGTGATGGGATCTCTAAGCTGCATGGTGTTCATATTCCTCAGAAATTAATGTGATAAGTTCATCGGGATCTATGGTCTTTGTAGTGCTATATAGCCTGGCACCAGCTAGCAGGTTTGATGCAAAGGCTGAAAGGTAAGGTTGAAGGGACTTGATGATGGTAGACCGGTAATCTTTTACTTCAATATCTATACCAAAGGTGGCTAACTCTTCTCTTTTGACATGAAGTCCATCAAGGAATTCATGGACATTTCCTCTATCCAGGTACCTTGAATCCATGAATTGGGTACACAGGTCAGCTTGAGAAAAAGCACCCTTCGATGAGTATTCTTTTACGATAAGGTCCCATTGGTCTTTTAAGGATGGTTTTCTATGAGGGTGGAGTCAGGGGTTTGGTGAGTGAGAAGGGCTTTAGCAGTAAGGTCCTCTTTGACCCATTTTGCAAGGGCATCTTCTTCATCAGCAGCTGGTGGTGTGCTGACTGCTGGTTGGGTAATTGTACCATCAAAATACCCCTACAAGCCTTTTGCTTTGACAGCATCCTGGAAGTGCATCAAAAATGCTGTCCAATTGAGGCCACTCATCATGAGTTTAGAAACAGAGGAGGGGGGAAGGTGGGTGGTAGTCAGAGCCATGGTAGTCATGATCAAAAAGGGGCAAAGGGCAGAGTCTAGATGTAGGATATGAGGCCCATAACCTGTAAGAATTAACAGACTATATAAACAGTCTCAGTGTTTGAATGTCAAATGACTCATTATATAATTTACCTATATAAACAGTCTAATGGAGTGCATAAGTAAGCTAGACCAATAGAAAATAAGTAGTTAAGTGTCTTACCTCAGTGTTTGAATGTCAAATGACTGAGGAAGAGGGGAATCTAGGTAGGTACTTATATAGTCTTTCAGAAACAATAAACTATCTAAAAGAAGGAAACAAAGAAATGTTCTTTTGTGACTGTGCAAGATCTATATGCAGCGAATAATAGGTATGGAAAAATATGCTGGGTGACAAGGTTTGTCACGCTGCATTGTCGCTATTTCCAACACTTATTACCAAGAATTATAACCATCATGCATCTCGGCCAGTTTCTAGTTTATTGGCTAATATGCCCAGTGGCATGTATCCTGGCTTTATTTCAAAATAGAACCGGAGTCGAATTATCCAGAAAGTCTGAAAAAAATTTGATAGAGGAGTAGCTTGGGAGGCGCTTCGAGTGCTGGTCTAGTGACTCTTTCTATATTTTTGAACATTTTTGGAAGACCGGAATCTTCAAGACCAAAATACATGTATGGCAATATATCCTGAGTCGACTTATGTAATGATTCAATTCAACCACTCTTACGGATGTCCATCAGCTTTGATTATGTAAATTGTAACCCTATTTGGGCTAGTGCCAGTGATCTGCAGTGACCGTCATCCATGGAACCTGTCTTAGCTTCGACTTCCA
>QLPI01011338.1:6031-25039 GCA_003314275.1 Chroogomphus rutilus | reverse complement strand
ACCAAAATCATATGTCAGACTCAACCACCAGACCTCCTCCCAACTGACTTTCTGCTGAACGATTCCAAGAATGGAAGGCAGAATGCAATGCACAATTTTTGTCACTTAATGCCAGACACATTGTGCTGGGGACTGAAGCAGCACCTACTATTCCTACAGGTGGTGCAGATGCGGAGTATAATTGGTGCTCTGATTCATGGCAGGCAAGACAAGCAAAGGTGGTTGGGATCCTTGGTATGCTAGATGTCATGCACCGAGCCATCCTTGGGACCATTAATGTTGAAGATGCAAAGGCTTTATGGGATAAACTCATTGCACACTTTGAATCAAAAACCTCAGACTCATGTATGCTTGCTATGTGATGACTTATGAACCTCAGGAAGGGAGAGCCCTCATTTAAAAATGAGACCTTCACAGAATGGGGAAAACAAGTCCTTAATGCTGGTAGGGAATAGGGTGGGTTATGCCAACCCACACCCCACACAGGTCACCGGGTCAGGTGTCCTTGGGTTTGGGTGCAGGTCAAGCTGAGAGCACCTGCAACCTGGGCCCAACCCATGGTATCAACTATGTATGTGTGGATGCACAAGTGTATGATACATACCTGGGGACTCATTCCTGTTGTATGCATATGCATTCACATATGACATGCATGTGCCATACATGTGCTTTGCTGTTTCAGGCACACCACTTATACACTCACTCTATCAAGCTCTCACTGCTGCAGGTATGCATGATCTGCTTGCAATTCTATAATGCACTCATACCCATGAGTGTTTTGCACCCTATTGACTGCTTCAGGCATGTACTCCATCCAGAACAATGACACAATGACAGATTCACACCACCCATTCAATGACCTATATGCAATCTGCCTCTGCATCAGATATGTTGGCTGTAGTCTATCTCATGAAAACCACATTGAGCTATCAGTCTAATGTTGGCGAAACATGGACTTGGTAAAGCTGGTCTTCAGGGTGAAAATGTCAATGATCTGCTTGCAAATCTATAATGCACTCATACCCATGAGTGTTGCGCACTCTGTTGACTGCTTTAGGCATGCAACTTATATGTATGTATGTTTGCATGACTATTAGTTGTCAAAAATGGCATGAGCATTGACCAACAGCACAAGCATTGTGTCACTGTGTTTGTTGGTATGTATGTCTGCGACTGGTGAGTTACTTACACCAACAACATTGACACTGACATGATTCTCCCATACTGACTACCCACAGGTAGCTCCTACAATGCCATTTGCTCAATGCATTAACCTACACCAAAAACTGTTAACAACAACCACTAAATCCCTATGCAAATGTATATCACAGGTGTCATACATATGCACATGTGACATGGATATGCTGTATGCATACACATATGACACACACATAACACCCATCCACCTATGGGTTGATGGGCTCAGGTCACCTGTGGGTGACCCATGCCATTCCCTAAATACCGGTAATGCCATAAAGAATGTCATTCCTGCAGGGGCTGCTAGCACCAGCTACACCACCCTTGATCTCATCGATGACCTCATTGTCAATGCCATCTCACTAGGACTCTATGACATATCCATGGATGATCACCTCCAGGATTCACTCCCTTCTCTTAAACCATTACCATCACTGATGCCCTAAAAATCCTTGAGAAAGCAGATAACCTCATTGCTAGCAGCAGGACAACATCATCGCCCACTGCTCTAGTAGGCAAAGGGGGATCCAAAGTGTTTAGTATAATACCTATTCATACAGCGACTGGCATACCTGGTGAAGAGGGATCTAAAGAGAAAACTCTAGGGAACCCTTTGCCCACTAACTATGAACATATATATACCATTGCTATGGCACCCTACTTGTATTGGGCATCACTCCCTGCATTAGTCAGAAGAAGGGCTGGGGCACCAGTATGGCTGGTGACTGCCAAACATATGGCTGATAACTATGGTTGATGCCCATTGATGTTTGCTGCCAGCTGTGATGCTCATTTGGCATGTATCTTGGTTGGTATAATTGGGAATGTACTGAGGAGGTCTCAGTTGGTAGATGTGAACCTTGGTCAGTGTAGGACCTATTCTGTCAAGTCCACAATAGCGAGCTCTGGCTCACTCAGTAGTACCAACCAAATGACCCTTACCATTTAATCCCACACACCAGTGACAAGTCATTTCTCACTAGTACATGGTCTCAGCTTGGTACATTCAGCACATTATATAGTTCACTCCCCTCACCCCAGCCCCTCTATTCTTTATTATTCTTTTATTCCCCATCCTTTTCCTTACCTGTTTCCCTTCGGGACATTTGCTATTCACTTATTATTCGGTCATGGCCCTATTGTTTTATGTTCGGCCATTTTTCTATTGTTCTATTTTCATCCACACTCCCATTATTTTATTCTCGGCCATATCTCATTATTCTATTCTCGCTTACATTCCTTGTTCTATTCTTGATCATTGTGGACAATACCTCCACATGCTCTGTATACCTCATTGTTCTCCATTTCTTATGCCACCCTGATTCCACATCTTGCTTCTTAACCTATATAAGTAGCAAATGTATGTAGATAGTTCTCTACTCTAAATATCAACTAGGTTTACACCTTCTTGCCCTCCCTTCTGCTGTCTAAAGTCCTTTACTTGGGCTAATACTCTCGGCACTCTCCCGGATATCTCATCTGTTCCAAATCAGACGCATGCATGGAAAGTAGGATGCAACTCATGAGTACGTTGAAGCCAAGCCACTCTGACCAGCTTGCAAGACTTGGCCACCTCCCGCCAGCATCGTGAAGTTGGCACTATTGCAATAGCACTTGGCCCATGCATCATCAGCATTCCCGGTGCCTGACATATTGTTGGGGTTCCCCTGACACTATAACTCTTAGTTTGTAGTGGCCAATTGAACTATCTAATTTTTGCTTGACTAGGAACATCTATTTAGGTCCAATTGCATTTCTATTTGCAGGGAGTTTTATGAGTTCCCAAGTGCCATTTACTATGAGTGCATTGATTTTAGTTTAGGCTGCTTCTATCCACTTATCTCTGTCTGGTCCTGCCATCACTTGCTTGAATGATCTGGGAGAATGATCTGGCCTGACTGCAGTGCTATATGCTTTCTCACTTGTAATGTCAAAGCCAATTTCAAATCCAGTCTACTAAGGTAGATATTCATTGTGAATCCTATAATAAATTTGATGGATTCAACAATTGGTGTGGTTTTCATTCCTTTGTATAAGTCTGCATCATAGTCATTGATGAAAATATTGTGATCAGAGGTGGGCATTGATCTTCTTTTACACTCCATTGATATACCATCTGTTCAACATCCCCTTGGTTTGGTATGTCTTCTGCTCCTTGTCTCCCAATAATGATGTTTTTATTTTTAATTTTATCTCCCTGTGTTAAGTCCGCGTGTCAGGCGCTTAGCTAGTACTTCCGAAAGGACTTATTCGGGTTGGCGTGGAGTCCGAGACGGGGCCGAGGACCGAAGGCGGAGTCGGACGGACTACGGACGGGGGCGGAAGCGCCGGGAATTTAGGGTCGGTCGTGGATTTGGTTCGATCCGGTCACTGAGGTGTTCGAGGTCGAAGGGACTTGGCTTCAACTTATGTGTTGCGCCCTCCTCAATCGTCTGTCCCTAATTTCGGAGAGGGTACGGGAGTTTACCGGAAATGAATCGGAAACTAGAGGGTAGACTAAGTCGATATTCGTACTAGCGAACAGTCTAGTCGACTGGAAGACTATATACATGTGACTATCCTTGTACTATCTTTGACGGTCATAAAACAAGGGGAAAAGGGAGTACAAGGGGTCAATATAAGAGAGAACAAGGGAGTGAGGTACGCGATGGTCCTGCGTGTCGGTTATCAATCGTAACGGAACCTTGATTTTCGGAGTCTTCGGAAAGTCGGAATCGCGGTCTTCGGAGGGTCGGAATCGTGGAACCTCGGAGGGTCGGAATCGTGGAACCTCGGAATGTATTTCGGACATCCGGAAAACGGTTGTTCAGGCTTTGGTCGATCGGAAAGGTTCCGGAAACAGTGCGGGTGGTTGTGGGGTTTAATGTGGGTTTGTTTGGCTGCATGGGCCATAACACCCTGTTACGATGTGAAGGAATAATGTAATTGTAATAAATGTAATATCTCCCAAAGATAAACAATAGTGAGGTTCAGGGTAGGGTATGGCTTCAACTTGTATGTTGTGCCCACCAGATCACACTGGTCCCTAATTTCGGAATAGTGAGACAGAAAGAATTAGCTTAGTTGAAAATCAAAGTCAATTATCTGACTGAGGACTGAACTACTAAATGTACAAGATCTTTATACTACTTTCAAATCTACTAGGAGTCGACTAGATTCCTATAATAGATAAGAAAGCCGAGGATCGTGAAAAGCGAGAATGGAAATACTACATCCCAATCGCCCAGAAACACCTCACGAATAACAATGACCCGAAGTGGCGGACTAATTCCAATGGTCTGTTACTATTGGACGATTGCATCTACATTCCTGAGGCCCAAGACTTACACTTACGCGTGTTACAACATAAGCATGATCACATTCTTCAGAATTAACAAAACTATAGACCTCGTTAGACGTGACTACAATTGGCCTAGCATGAGGTCATTCATCAATGACTACTGCAAATCCTGTACGATGTGTATGTGGAATAATGGTTTTTATCAAACAGCTTCCCATGTCCTTGGGAATCACGGCCATCCTAGTCATCGTCGACCACTTTTCCAAACAGTCTATCTTCATTCCCACTTCTGTTACCATCACTTCCACTCAGCTCACAGAACTCTTCATACTTCACATATTCTCCAAACACAGCATTCCTTCCCACATCACTTCAGATAGAGGCTCGGAATTCGTGTCCCACTTCTGGCATTCTCTCGAGAAAGCTCTTAATATGAAGTTGCATTTCACCTCAGGCTATCACCCAGAAGGCGATGGCCAGACCAAGCATACTAATCAGACATTAGAACAGTACCTTCACATCTATTGCAACTATCAACAAGACAACTGGGCCTCGTTATTACCCCTTGCAGAGTTTGCCTATAACAACACTCCTAGTGCCACTACTGGAGTCTTGCCTTTCTTTGCCAACAAAGGCTATCATCCCAATTTCACCATTCATCCTGAACGTGACCTCGCTTCATCCTGAGTGCAAGACTTTGTAGTTGACCTGGACAAATTGCATCAACAGCTTCGAACCAATATCCTCGACGCTCAACAAATGTACCAGACCTCAGCAGATGCTAAATGACTTCCATCTCCAGACTTTCCTATTGGCAGTCTCACGTTTATCAAAGCCAAATTCCTCAGGACTACCCGTCCTGTGAAAAAGCTAGCTGAGAAGTTTTTGGGTCCATTTGAAATCATTGCATATCCTGGTACTCACTCAGTTACTCTGAAACTCCCAGGCTACATGAACACAGTACATCCTGTATTCCACATTTCAATGCTTGAGCCAGCCTCTCCTAACCCCATTCCTAATCATATTTAACCACCTCTCCCCCCAGTCATCATCAATGGAGAACCCAAATTCGAGATATCTGAGATCCTCGACTCGAAAATCGATAATCGATGTACGGTGTATAGGCTATTGTACTTAGTGTGGTGGGCAGGATACAAAGGCACAGATGAAGAAACTTCATGGCTCCTTGCAACAGAACTCAACCACGCTTCAGAACTCGTTCAAGACTTTCACAAGTTGTATCCATCCAAACCTGGACTATTACCCATTCCATAAGTACCTCGAAATTTCTCTTCCATTTACTCTCACTCATTCTGTTCATTATCACTCTTCGCATTTCAGTTCCGTTCATTCTGACTTCAAGTTCAAAAACCCTCAATCCCGATTCACTCATTCCAGCTTGCAATTCAGCTTCTTCTTTCCATTTTCAAGTTCAACTCTCAGTTCCCATTCCATCAATCCTTATTTCAATTCAACTCTTAATTCCAAACCATTCAATTCACGCTCAAATCCAATCCAAAAGAAAATACAATTCAAAACCACTCCTATTCTACAATCCTAAATCTATTTCATCCTCAGCCTCATCAAAGGCACTCTTCGGGTTTTCAGACCCCAACACCCAATTCTCCCAAGTTCCCTGCACCCTGGGTGGCTCCTGCACCACATCTGTACTTGTGGACCTCTGATAACCTATCTGCAATGACAGGTTCCTCACCTCCACTCACAATTCATCATTCAACATCCTCAGCTTGGCATTCTCATGCCTGCTATCTGCCACTTCCCAACGAAGTTTGTCCATGGACTGCTTGAGCTCCACTAGAGCTGCAGTCAACGCAATGACTGGGGAGGGCTGGGGAGGCACAGGAACAACGAGGGGAGGAGGGGGGATGACCACAGGAGGCTGTGAGGGAAGAGGTGGGGGGGATGGCATAGGCAGTGGTGAAGGAGTAGGAGGTGGTGGAGGAGGCAGTGGAGGAGGTGGAGGTGAAGGCAAAGACACCATTATGCATGGTGTCGGTACCGCCGTAGGGGGTGAAAGGATGGGCAGTTCAGGAGGAGGTGAGGGAGATGGGGGTTGGGGAGTGGGAGTACTGGGTTGGAAGAGGGGGGTACGTGCCTGGGACTGGATCCTCACCCTTTTCAAAGGTCCTGGCCCATCTGAATCACAAACCTCAATGTCAGGTGTACCTTTCCTTGCCTTTTCCTTCCTCAGACTTCTCTCAGACTCACTGCTTCTCGCCTTTCCCTTCCCTTTACCTTTCCTCTTACTTGTCCCTTGACCTCGCAGATTAATCGAACACCCCACACCTTGCTCACTACACCATATGCATGTACCCAAATCCAACTCACCATCCCACTTCCTCAGATATGTATTATGACGCTTGATGCATCAATCACACGGAGCATCCAATTTACGACTCTCGATCCAAGGAGTGTCTTCATCCTCCTTGACCAACCTCGCATCACGATAGCACATGACAAGGTTGTCGGTGTCATCACCTTGCATTTCAAGGCGAGCATACTAAGGGAAACAACTTGATAAGCAACATGTTGAATCATGAGAGGAGGCTTACTTACCTTTGCACTTTTTGAGTACGAGCCTTTGACCCATGGTACCCTCATGCCAATGGCACCCTGTGCATCTTCTTTGAGTTGCATCCTAGCATGTTCGATGGTGGATGACGAGGGGGTAGGAATATCGACAGGACAAGGGTTGTTGAGATAAGATGCAATGGGCAAGCTGTACATGCCTATGAGCTTGCGGATATATGAGGGGTTGATATACGAGTCATCTATTACGATGTTGATGATGGTTACCCCCCAAACTCCCTCACGGCCACTCTTATATGCTTTCACATTTCCAAACTCCAATGGGGCCACCATTCTAGAACTTCATTTCTGCGGCCTCATGGGACTCAGCCATAAGGGGGGGATACTGTTAGGAATCTTATGCCGGCATACCCGACTATTCATTTCAGCCCACTCAGCCCAACTCCACCCTCACTCACCTATTCAACTATATGCCCTCAGCCCACATACTATATGCACCTCACGTATCCATCTTGGCATCACATGCTCCTGTCAATTCACTCCACTCATTTACATCACACTCCATATGCTTGCAATTCCATTCTGTCTTCATTTACATTTAATATCCTTTCATTTACATTCCGCACCACTTTTATTTATTTGCAATTCCGTTCTGTTCCTTATATCCAATCTGCTATTATGTTCCTTAAAGTAACTCCATTGGGAATTGGGGTGACATGTCACCCCCCAATGTCACAGAGGAGATCAAGATTGGAACGTAGTATTTCCGTTCTCACTTTTCACGATCCTTGGCTTTCTTATCTATTATAGGAATCTAGTCGACTCCTAGTAGATTTGAAAGTAGTATAGAGATCTTGTACATTCAGTAGTTTAGTCCTCAGTCAGATAATCGACTTTGATTTTCAACTAAGCTAATTCTTTCTGTCTCGCTATTCTGAAATTAGAGACCAGTGCAATCTGGTGGGTGCAACATACAAGTTGAAGCCATACCCTTCCCTGAACCTCGCCATTGTTTATCTTTGGGAGATATTATGTTTATTACAATTATATTATTCCTTCACATCGTAACACTCCCTCTTTGATGAGATTATAATGTTGAGGTGCAAAACCTGGCTTAAAACCCACAGATATAGTTTGTTGTATATGGTATTTAAATCCTTTTTGATCTTTCTTTAGTATGTTAACATATGCATGGCATCTGTCAAGTACACGTACCGAGTATTCCATAACTCGGCAGTGCCGACCAAGCAATCAGTCTATGTCCACATACAAGTGACCAAGCTGCTTGCAAGTTACTTGGTACCTCGGTCTCAGCTTGGCACATCCACCATCTACACTCCTGACCCCCAATCCTCATTCACCCCTTCCTTATTCGTCATCCATTAATCCCATCCTGTCTACTCCTATTCCTCAACCCATTCAATCTTGGGACATTTTGTCCTTGTTTTATCTTCAGCCATGACCCTATTGTTTTATAGTCGGTCACTTCCTATTGTCTTGTTCTTGGTCACATTCCTATTATCCTATCTTCATTGTTCTATTCTCGTTTACATTCCTTCATTCTATTCTTGATCATTGTGGACAATACCCCCACATGCTCTGCATACCTTATTGTTCTACATTCCTTATTCCACATCTCACTTCTTAACCTATATACAGTAAGTAGCGCATGCATGTACATATTCCTCATTCTGGGTATCAACTAGGCTTAGGCCCCTTTACCTCCCTTCCCCTGAAGATACATTCATGCCCTGCATTGTGAATAAGTGCCTCCAGCTGAGAAATTTGATTTGCAAAATCATCTTGGTGACTGAGGATGTGAGCCATGTAGCAGTTTGTATTGTTAGCTGGGCAAACAGGTTTGCACTTTGGTTTTTTGCCTTGAACATTGAAACCCCTTTCTTCAAGAACTGTTTTGAGTCCCTTTAGTTCCCCATTCAATGTGGTCATTTTTTGTACCTGGCCTTGGAATAAAGGGTTTGGATTAGATTGGGGAATTATGGTATCTTTTTGTTTGTGTTGCTTGCCTCCATCAGATTTATTCATCTCAAAGGCTTTGAGAGCATCTGGGGCAAGAGATCCATGAGCAGAAGACTGATCATAAACAAATAATGCAATACACCCAGGAAACTGCTTTTCAAAAACAGCAATTGCATGCAAAATCTGGGCCAATAGTTGTTCTGCATCCCACCATGCATCACCATTTGATCCAGGGTAAATAATTATGTGTGCTTCATCAAGAATTTTGCCTTCCTTATCAGTGTAGACAAGGTGACCAGTTTCAGGATTGATATATTCTGATACATGTATAAGTCGGCCTCTTCCTTTTTTTTGCGGAACTGTCTGGCCTAGCTTAAGCTTGAAAATATTGATTTATATGAGTTGTAAAATTCATTTTATATAATTATAGTAAACCATACCAAGCTGACGACTTGTATTCATTTGGATGGAAACAAGACTCATCTTGAAAGTTAGGAATGATTTCTTTCTCGCCATCCTGTAATGTTGGAGGAATTCTTGTAAAATTTCCTTCATCATCCTGGACCCACTTGGCCATTCTTTTCTGGTACTTCTCCATCAGTGGCAAAAATATGTTCTTGTGGTACTCAACCACATCAGTCTGTTCATGGCCATCCATATAACCCCCCTTTTTAAGAGCCTTGTGGTGCCACCCTAGCTTAATTAACCAATGATGTGAAGTGCAAAGACCAATTAATTTTTTTGGAGTGATTGAGAGGCTAGGAAGAATTACTGTGTTAAGTGTGTCTTGAAATGCTTTTGGAGTGACCTGCCCAGCAGTTTGGGAAGAAAGCCATTGCCGTGCCAAAATCTGTAGCCACTCATCAGAAAGAAGTGACCTTATATGAATACCACCACACTTTTCTTCAGGAAGCCATTCAAATATTTGATAGTGCTGAGCAAGAACACGAATTTTTCGAGAAAAGTGAGTTCCAGCTCCTTCATGCCATTGTGTTAAATTCACGTGCCGGTGCTTAGCTAGAGGCTTCCGGAAGGGTTTCTGGAAGGTTCCGATTGGTTTCCGAAGGGGGTTCGTACTTCGGAGACGGAGGGGCTAGGGGTCGGATTCACGATCAGGGTCAGAACAGGGTTGGAAAGACGGGAAGTGATGGGAATCTTAAAACTGTTCGTGGTATAGGGTGATACAAGTGGTTCGAGGTCGCAGGGACTTGGCTTCAACTTATGTGTTGCGCCCTCCTCCATCGTCTGTCCCTAATTTCGGAAAGTCGGAAGTTTAACCAGAACTGAATCGGAAACTTCGACGCAGAATTAAGTCGATATTTGTACTGGCGAATAGTCCAGTCAACTGGTGACTTATATACATGTATCTACTCTTGTACTATCTTTTACCAAGTAAAAACAAGGGGGGGAAGAGAGTACAAGGGGAAATATAAAACAAAGAACAAGGGAGTGAGGTACGTGATGATCCTGCATATCATCTATCAAAGGAGCAGAACCTTGACTTTGGAATCTTTGGAGGTTCGGAAACTCGGAACCTCGGATTGATGCATCGGAAATCCGGAAAGCGGTTAATCAGGCTTTGAGCGGTTGGAAAGGTCCCCGGAAATGGTGCGGGTGGTTGTGGGGGCTGGTATGGGTTTATTGAGAGTATGGGTCATAACACATTGTTGAGCAATTTGTTTACTCACCTCCATTATTCCCAATCCTTTAATCCATAATGTTGCAAAATTTCTGAGAACCAGTAGTTTATTGGTATTGGATAGGGTGAGCATCTGGTGCTTTTTTGTTAGGTCTTTCTTGATCTGATCTTGCAAAAACTCCCATGAGTTAATCTCCAGTCCACCTGCAACAGCCTCATCAATATCATCTTCTAAATCAGCTTGTGTATATAGGCCCAATTCTGAATCCTATTCATCAGCAGGTGGAATTGTGACCTCAACACTTTCTTGTTGGATTTGGGTATTGGTAATGTCAGCATTGATGTCATGTTGCACCTCTTTAGGTAAATTTGTATCCAAATATAGCGGCCTCAACTCAGGCTCAGATAGCGCTTTGACAATTTCAATTGAAGGGGATCATTGTTGGTGGCTAGGTCCAGGCATAGATAAAAACCCAAATGCATCAAGGGATTTCTGAAATGCAGTTGCTTTCTTATATCGACATTGTGTGCAACTGGACTTGCTCATGACATCTGGGCCCTTCTTGTACTTTTTTGGCTGACCTGACAATTTATTGTAATTTTTTAATTTACAATCAGGGTTCAATGTGAACATACTATTGCCTTCTTGCTGCTTTTTTTTCCTCAACTGAGGTGGCACCCAATCTTCATCCTTTAAGTCATCTCCCTGGTTGACAGCAAAATAAAAGAGCCTTTCTTGAAGATCATCCTTATCCCATTCTGAATCTGGATCCTCTTCTGAGTCCTCATATTCATAACTGTATACTTCAGAGGCTCCTTCATTCTCAGTCTCCTCTCCCTCTAAACCAAAATTCATTCCACCCATGGCACGGTTGTAAAAAATGTTCACAGAAGTTGGCAATTCCCTGTCAGATTCATAATCTGTAGGTGTTGTTGGACACTCTATATGTTCATCTGCTTCAGTAACCTGATCCTTATTCTGATTTTGCAGTCCAGTAATGTTTTGTTTGCATTTTGGATGGCGGCCAGCAGGCATTATGCAGTGTGTCAAGGTCAGGTCAGGTAATGATTGTTCCATATTTGAATTTATTTGTTTATGAATATGGTATATAGTTTTTTTTTATTGTTTTTAATTTTTAGATTTTTAAAAAAAAAAATTTTCACACTTTTACCGGAATCATACACCACTCAATCATAGCTATTGATTGCACATTTTTTCAATACATTTTGGTTTTTTTTTGGGAGTGTGGCCAAAATTTTGACATGTCCAAAATTAAAATTATTTTAGAAAAAAATTGGCTTGTTACATTGACTTTATTTTGATGTTAGATACTTCATTTAATGGTCTATTATTGATTTCAATGAGCTGATTTTGCCAGAAAATTGGGTCAAAAATTTTGGTTGAGTTTGCTTGTCCTGTACTGTAGATTCAGCAAAAACATCCCATGAGATACCCTCTCATTCTATCCCATAAAGAGGAGTGGGGAGGGGCTCTACTCAGTTCGACCCTCTCTCTATGATACAGTGGGAGAGTGAATTGGTGAACAGGTCGCATGAAGTTGAAGGTCTGGAACAGTGCCTCCTGTGTATCCTCTCCTGCTTCATTACGAGATGCTCCTCCTGTGAACCCTTCGAATGTGCATGGAAGCATGACAGGGTTACCAAGGATAATAGGGTCTCCTAGGTCATAGGACTGGCGAGCAGTATGCCTCTTCTGCTAAGGAAGGAATAGAGTGGGTTGAGGTTTGGCTGGGAGGTTGAGCTATTTTTCAACCCTCTCAAGGTCCTCTGTGTCGATAGACCAGTGTGAGGAGAGTGGGGTGGTGACGGGCTGGACAGGGATGAGGTTTTGTTGGCTGGACATGGTAATGTAGTGGAGGTGGTTGTTATAGGGCTGGAGGGACAGATAGGAATGAAAGGGGGTTATATAAGTGTCAATGAAATGAAATGAAAATGTAAACAGAGCATAAATGGAAAGAATCGATGTCAGGTGGGACATCACTTAGTTTGGGGGGGCAGCTGGGTATCATGTGTTAGGAACCTCCCTTGTGTCCAGTCGAAGAGATGCTATTTTGGGGCCTTGGTAAAGTTCTCCAGGGTTCGAAATGGGAGGGATGTGTATAGGGCGGCTGAGATATGCTGTGGAGCTTCTGGGTTTTGCTGATGAAATTCTGTTACAAGTTGCCTGGCCCCTGAGACATCCCTTGCAGGTAGCCAGAGGTCATCTGCTGCCCTATAGCCCTTCCAGCATACCAGATACTCCAGTTGTCCTCTGTGAACTCTGCTATCTAAAATCCTTTTAACCTCATACTCTAGAACTCCATCTTGGATCTTGGGAGGAGGTGGAGGTTGAACATGTTGTTCAGGGATGGGATCCTCCTCATAGGGGTGTAGGAGGTTGACAGAGAAGACTGGGTAGGTATGGCCAAAGGACTGAGGGAGCTGGAGGCCATAGGCATTCCATGAAACAACCTTGTTCACCATGTATGGGCCCAACTACTTGTGGTCTAGTTTCTTCATTGGGTGAGTTGTTGTGATATTTTGTGCATTTAGCCAGACTTTATCACCAATCTTGTATGAGGAGGCAGCCTGCCAATGTAAATCATAGAATCATACCATATCATCTGTAGCTTTTGCCAGAGCAGAGCAAGCCTCATCTGTAGCTGATTTCATATGTGTGGTAACCTCCTCCAATGCTTCTAATCGAGTTTCTTGAGTTGGCTCTAGTCCAAGTCTGGGATGTTGGCTATTGTCAAGCATGAAGGGTGTGGTCTGCATTGCAGAATGAATTTGATTGTTGTATGCAAACTTGGCAAGGGAGATCCATTCTAGCCAATCATCCTGACATTGATTAACAAAGAGTCGGAGGTATTGCTCAATTTCCTGGTTAACTTGTTTTGTTTGGCCATCAGACTGAGGGTGATAGGCTGTAGAAGCAGCAACCTAAATGCCTAAGAGTGTTAAGTCTGCGTGTCAGGCGCTTAGCTAGATACTCCCAGAAGGGTTTCTGGAGGCTTCCAATGGGTTTCCGTGAGGGGGGTTGAGACTCTGATGATGGAGAGACTAGAGATTGCAGATTCATGGATGGAGACATAAAGGCGGAAAGACAGGAAGCACCAGGGGCTTAGAGCCATTTGTGGTATTAGGTCATACAACTAGTCGTTCGAGTGTTCAAGGTTGAAAGGACTTGGCTTCAACTTATGTGTTGCGCCCTCCTCCATTGTCTGTCCCTAATTTCGGAAAGTTGGAAAGTTTACCAGAACTGAATCGGAAACTACAATATAGATTAAGTCGATATTCATACTGGCAAATAGTCCAGTCGACTGGGGGTTTATATATATGTAACTAATCCTTGTACTATCTTTTGCCGAGTAAAGACAAGGGGGAGAAAGGAATACAAGGGGCTAATAGAAAAAGGAGAACAAGGGAGTGAGGTACGTGATGATCCTGTGCATCATTTATCAAGGAGCGGAACCTAGGTCACAGAATTTCAGGGGTTCGGGATTATGGAACTTCAGGTTGATGTAATGGATTTGCAGAAAGCAATTGTTCCAGACTTTTAACAGTCAGAAAGTCTGGGAAAAGGTGTGGGTGGTTGTGGGGACTAATATGGGTTTATTGGGGGCATGGGCCATAACACATCTGTGATCTGGGATACGATTGGGGAGGAGCTTGCCTATAGGGAGAGTAGCAAAAGTTTTGATCCTATTACAGGGATCGCAGGATTTTACGTACTTGGCAATGTATCGTCCCATGCCAGGTCACCAATAGTTCCTTGATACAAGTTCAGTTATCTTCCAGTGACCCAGATGTCCTGCAAGGCTTGTATCGTGGTATGCTTTGACAATGTCATATCGCAGTTTGGAGTCTAGAGGGACATATACCTTGCGATGGTAGAGGATGAGGCCATTTTCTTCTGCCTATTCTTCTCCTCAGAGGTTTCCTAAAGATCCAAGTTCTTTGAGTGCCTTCACAACCTTTTCATCTCAGTCTACACAGTCTCTAACTCTTTCCAGAAACTTATCAGCCTCCCCAGGAACTAGTTCATATTTGTCTGTAATAAAACTTGGTTCTGATTATCTTTCTCCCCCTGCTTATGATCTACCCGTCTTGAGAGTGCATCAGGTTTAGTTGAATGCCGACCAGGACGGTGGATCAGTTCAAAGTCAAAGCAAGAGAGGTAGAGTGACCAGTGAGCTTGACGGCCATTGAGATTCTGTGCAGAATGGAAGTAGGTGAGGTTTTGATGATCATTCAGGATCTCAATTTTGTACTTGGTTCCCTCTGGGATATGACACCATTCTTCTAGACCACAAATGACAGAAAGTAGCTTTTTGTCATGGATTGCATAATTGCATTCTGTATCTGAAAGACTTTTTGAGACAAAGCCAACAGGTCTCCATTTTCCATCATCACAGAGTTGAGATAGTACAGCACCAGTCGCATATGCTAAGGCATCAGTCTCTAGATGGAAGTGCTTGGTTTGATCTGGGAGGACAAGGATAGGGGTAGAGGTGATAAGACATTTGAGTTCATCGAAGGTGGCTTGTTCAGGTCCATCTGGAGTCCAGGACTACTGCATGTCTGCTTTGGTCAGGTTGTTCAGCAGTTTTGCAATGTGAGAAAGGCCATCTACAAATCAGTGGTAGAAGTTGATAAAGCCAAGAAAGGATCTCACTGCTGTGACATTGCAAGGGATTGGCCAGTCTCAGACTCCTGCTACCTTTACTGGGTCCATGGCTACCTTTCCTGCAGAGAGGATGAGTCCAAGATACTCCACTTCTACCTGTTCAAAGATACATTTCTCTGGCTTCAGATAGAGATTGTTGGCATGAAGAGTCTCAAGGACCTGTCATACTACTTTCCGATGGGCTTCAAGGGATTCAGTGAAGATGAGTATGTTGTCAATAAATACTACCACAACCCCTTCATCAATAGGGAATGGCATGGGTTGGGCCAACCTGCACGGGTCACTGGGTCAGGTGTCCTTGGGTGTGGGTGTGGGTCAAGCCGAGAGCACCCGCAACCTAGCCCAACCTGCAGTGTCATGCATGCGCATACCACATGCATGTGCCACACATGCACATGACACGCCCATGCCACATGTGCACACGGATGACACGGACAATGCACACATGCACATGGATGACACGGACAATGTGCACGCACTGTATGTGCCATATGCGCTGTATGTGCCGTACGAGTTATATGCACCATATGTGTTGTATGCGCCATACGCATCGTATGTGTCATATGTGCCATACATGTTGTATGTGCTGTATGCACCATACGTGTCGTACACATTGGACATGCCATATGTGCCGTATGCATCGTATGTGCCACACGCATGTGGGTGTGGTGTGCACCCAACACCCGTCGACCCATGGGAAAAAACCCATGGGTTGATGGGTTTGGGTTTCCCATGGGTTGGGTGCAGGTCACCCACATTTGACCCGTGGGTGACCCATGCTGTTCCCTATTCATCGATGAGCTCCTTGAATATTTCATTCATCATTGTTTGAAATGTGGCTGGGCTGTTTGTGAGTCCAAAGAACATCACCAGGGATTCATATAGGCCTCTATTTGTCCAGAATGCTGCCTTCCATTCATCCCCTTCCTTTATGCACACATTGTTATATCCCCAACAAACATCCAACTTGGTGAAGTATTTGGCTCTAGCAGCAGAAACCTTGTTTATAATATCTGGCATGAGGGGTAGGGGGTAGGCATTCTTGATTGTTATCTCATTGAGTTTCCAATAATCTTGTACAAAATGAAGCCCACTATCCTTCTTTTTTACAAAGAACACTGGAGAAGCCATAGGTGATTTTGAAGGGCAAATATGATGACTCTTCAAGTTTTCTTCAAGGAAAGTATCTAGTTCCCTCTGTTCATTGGGAGACATTGGATAGACCTTTGTGCTGAAGGATTTGGCACCTGGAATTAGCTCAATTGCATGGTCCCATGACTTATGAGGAGGAAGTTTGTCAAAGGATTCCTTCGAAAAGACATCCTTGAATTCCTGATAAGGCTTGGGGATGAGTTCTTCAAATAATTTGATGGGTGTTAGCTCAGATGCCTTTTGGGCAAGCTGTTGTGACATGGTTGAGCCTGCTTCAATTTCCTTGTGGTTGTCTTCAACAAAGACCACAAAGAGTCTGTCCCCATCCTCCGGTGAATATAATGGTTCTTCTACTATAGCAGTGCCTTGTCCAGGAGGAAGGGTAGCACCCTTTTTGATGTCTGCTACTGTCTCAGGAATGGGTCTCCTGCTGGATAAATTGGTACCACATGACTCAGGGCATCGCCTCATCTTCACTTCACCAGTGCTCTAGTCAATTTCTGGATTATGCTCGGTGAGCCAAATATGTCCTAGGATGATCGCTAGGTGGCCCAGGCTGGTGACAGAGAAGGTAGCCCGCTCCAAGTGATCTCCAAATATGCAGACAAGGTTGACCTCCTCCTTGATCGAACCTGCTTCATTTGGAGTGCCATCAATGTTATAGACTGGTATAGCACAAGAGAGGTGATGGGTTTTGAGCCTTTCAGCTCAGATGAATTCAATGTCAATGAACATTCCAGTGGCACCACTGTCAAGAAGTGCATCAATTGCCAGGGGGCATCCAGTGTCAACTGATTGGACTTTCAAAGGGACTCTTGTACATCGGCGGGTGTCAGTGGAGCTTATAGATATGAGGAGGGCACTGTTCTTTGGGGGTTAGAATGGTGAGTTTTGTTTCAGGCATGGCTGGTCAGATTTCAGTCTGATCTAGGGCTGGTAAAAGGCATAGCATGTCTCTTGTAATCCCTAGTGTACATGCTTCAAGAACTGAAAACCAATTTGTCAAGCGGGGCATGTCTTTTACCACCGACTTGCCTAAAAACCCTGTTCCCCTCCTTCCTCCTGAGTCTGGACCTTTGCCTTCTGTGCTATCTCCTGAGCATCCAGCGCAGCAGCTACTGATTCAGAAACCATACTCACAAGTGTTGCTTCTATAATATTAGTGTGGACACATTCCTTGTAGGGTTCTGGACATGCTGGGAAGATGTGTCCTCATTTGCCACAGTTATAACAGGTCCATGTCTCAGTACAATGATGATTGGAGTCTATGTCCATGGGGGTTGCAAAGTTAGGTACAAGAGTAACTGCAGTGCTGTGGGTATGAGTTGGAATGATGCGATAGGAGCTCTGGGATGCTTGGGCTTGCTTAACCTCTACAAAGTGATGGTGGTTGCGATTGATTTGACAGGCTGCATCCTTCCAAGCCTTCAGGTTAGATGGGAGGAAGGTTTAGGCATAGATCTTGTCTAGAATCATCATTGGGAGTCCTCTTGCATAAGCATCTTTGAGTGCCTTATCATTCAAACCCATCCTTCCTGCCAGTATCTCAAATTGCATGATATAATCATCTGCTGACATGTTAGACATCATCTTGAGGTCATGCAGTTTGGTACAGGCCATTCTGGCACGGTCTGGGTCACCGAAGGCTTCTTCAACCTGCTTAACAAACTCATTGAGGGTAGTGATTGAAGAAGTCCCATTGATGATTGCTTGGGTCTTATTATGTGTCCAGATCGCTGCAGAGCCCTCTGATATAAAAGAGAGAGTGTACAACATCTTTGTCTTTTCATCGGGAAATGATCCTGACTGAAGAGTGATGGAGAGTTTCACTGCATGAATGAATCCTTCTGTATCTGCTCTGTCTCCACTGAACCTCTCTGGATCAGCTGCCTTGATGGTGTGATGAGAGGAGGAGGATGTGTAACAACTGCGGCAGCTGATGCAGCATTGGCTAGATTGTTTTGAATGCCACCCAGCTGGCCCTGGAGCACCTGATTCTGGTGCTGTAGGTACCTCAGTTGTTCTGCTTAGGTGGCAAGCAGGATTCTGAGAAAGACCCCCTGTTCACCCAGGGATTCCCAGTATGCCTCAGGTAATTGGTCTGACATGATATAGAGGTGGAATGTGATAAAGAAGATATGTGAGGTTGTCCTTGGTTAGCTTGATCTTCTGTTAGGGCAACGCTATTGACAAGGTCACAATGACAAGATAATCCTATATTTATGAGCTGAAAGAGGATATTCCACCTGGTGTAGTGGTAATCCTCAGTTTATACAAGGTCTGCTACCAAGAAATACATGTAAAGCTCACCTGGTGTAGTGGTAATCCTCAGAGATCAAGCTGAGGAGTCAATGTCACACCAGTCACAACCCTATGTCCTACTCTGGTGCTTATTATATAACCAAGAATGTGAAATAGAGATCATGTAAATGGGAAAAGATTGACCAAACCCTGACAGGTTCACACCTACCCACCAAGGTTCACACCCACCCACCGAGGTTCACACCCACCCACCGAGGT
>QLPI01011337.1:486-11784 GCA_003314275.1 Chroogomphus rutilus | reverse complement strand
GCTGCTTCTTTTGCAACCTTCTTGGCTGCTTCTTTTGCAACCTTCTCGGCTGCTTCTTTTGCAACCTTCTCGGCTGCTTCTTTTGCAGCAGCAGCCGCCGCCTCTCTTTGGCCAGTTGTTTTATCATGGCCACCTTGGCCACAGCCTCCTCATCCTCCTTCCACTTTTTCTCGGCTTCCCCTTCCTCTCTCTTCTTTGCCTCGGCTTTGGCTTTGGCAGCCTGCACAGCTTCTGCTTCCTCGCAGTCCCACTGTTGCTTGGCCCACTGCTCCCACATTTTGGTCATTCATTTCTTGTCCTCGTCGGTTTCATAACCCATTTTTGATCAGGTCATACGTGTTTGATAGGGGTCAAGAAATGCATCTGAGCGCTATGCCCCAAACTTCCGCATAACATCATGTTTAGGTATCCCAAACCTTAATTTTCAATCTCCACCTACTGGCTTCATGGGTTCAGCTGCTAAGGGGGATATTGTCAAGTACACGTACCGAGTGTCCAGTAATTTGGCAGTGCTGACCAAGCAGTCAGACTACATTACACACAAGTGTCCAAGCCATATGCAAGTCACTTGGTATGCCGGTCTCAGCTCAGCACATCCACCATCTACATTCCTCATCCCTATCCCTTATCTTAGATACCTTGCTTCATTTACCATCCATTAATCCTACCCTGTCCGCTCCTACTCCTGGACCCATCTTACCTCAGGACATCTGACCATTGTTTTATCCTCGGCCATAATCCATTGTTTTATAGTCAGGCACTCCCTATTGTCCTATCCTTGGCCACATCCCTATTATTCTATTTTCATTGTCCTATCCCTGTTTACATTCCTCCATTCTATTTTTGCTCATTGTGGACAATACCCTCACATGCTCTGCATACCTTATTGTCCCACATTCCTTATTCCACATGTTGCTTCTTAACCTATATAAGTAGGACATGCATGTACATACTCCCTCATTCTGGGTATCAACTAGGCTTAGGCCCCTTACCTTCCCTTTCCCTTGTAAAGTCCTATACTTGGGCTGGTGCCTTCAGCACTCTTCTGAGTATCCCTTCTGTTCCAAATTGGTGGCATTCATATAAAGTAGGGTGCAACACATGAGTACGTTGAAACCAAAGCCATTACTTCAGGCTTGCAGGACTTGGCCACTCCCCACCTGCATCTTCGGCATTACCGATTCTTGACAGTACCCATCCAAACCTGGACCATTACCCATTCCATAAGCACCTCACAATTTCTCTTCTGTTCACTCTCGCTCATTCCATTCATTATCACCCTTCACATTTCAGTTCCTTCATTCTATCTTCAAGTTCAACTCTCAATTCCGACTCACTCATTCCAACTTGTAATTCAGCTTCTCCTTCTTTCTGTTTTCAAGTTCAACTCTCAGTTTCCATCCATCATTCCTTATTCCAATTCAACTCTCAATTCCAAACCATTCATTCAGTTCACATTCAAGTCCAATTCGATTTAAAAAAAAATACAATTAAGTCAAATTACTTCTATTCTACAATCCTAAGTCTATTTCCCCATCCTCAGCCTCATCAAAAGCACTCTTTGGCTATCCAGAACCCATCACCCAATTCTCCAAGTACCCCACACCCTGGGTGGCTCCTGCACCAAGTCTGTACTCACGGACCTGTAGGGGATCTCTTAAAAAACATTGAATAAGGGTAGATAATAAAGCACAAAAACATTAGAAAAAACTAAAGTACAAAAAAAGAAGAGCCTCTTAATGTACTATTAATGTTTTTTCAATTAGCAATTGTTTTGCTAATTAATCAGTCTGGATATGTTCAAATATTCTCTATTAGACTTTTCTCCAATCTTCTAGTGGTTCACAATATTCATTAATCCTTTAATAATCCTTAATACAACTTCTATTGTTCACCACCAAAGGTTTGGCCTGAAATTCAAACTCCGCTTTCCAAAATGTCGGGCTCTAGCCAGATTCAAGCCCAGAGCCAAGTTGCCGGTTTCTCCATAGGAACACGCAAATATTAGCCTGAGACACTCCCTGTCTCATACAAATATTATGGTGAGACACTAGGCTGTGCCTACACTGCCTCTTCCCTTAATAACATGCTCAAAACCGGTCTAAATCCCCTTTTTTATTGTTAAATAAGGAGATTATAAGGAACAAGCTAAGTAATGTCTCAGAAAATGACTCACTATTGGAACTCCTATTTTAGAAATGACTCATACCAGTCATGTGACCTCATGAATGACTCATGGATTGGACAATGCCAGCAATGTCCAAAGTCTACGAAATGAGTCACGTGCGTCCTTAGAGTATATATAGTTTCTATACCTCCAAACTTCCCCTTGTGTCCTTCTCACCTAACTCACGCTCGATAGGTAATTGATTCCCATTGATATAGTATGCATCCTTCTCACCTAACTCACGCTTGATAGCCATAAAGGCTTCGAGCCTCCACTTTTTGTCACAGGCCTTTGCAAGTGCCAAGGTGGCACTCCAAAGTGGCAATGCCTTTCGCCGCCCTGTTCCATCATTTGAAATCGACAACTCATCAACGATGGCACCTGCTGGCCCTGATGGGCCAACCTCTCGCTCGAGAGAGAAGCAACCTAGCTGGCCTCCTGCTGATACCGCAGTCTCTCCATTGCCTCAGGAACAGGGATCTGGGCATTTCCCACCGTTCGCACCAACCCCAACCAATGACCAGCGTATCACCTCACTGGAGAATTCCCTCGCACAGCTGCTCTCCATCATGCAGCAAGTACAGCAGGCCCAGCAGTCGTCGCAACCCCCATCTCCACCCCACCAGGGACAAGCATTGGCACAACCACCCACGCCACCCCCCCAGCAGCTTCCCCTGCCGTCAACCAGTATAATCGCTCAACCTCCGCCCAATCCAATCCCAGGGCTCCCCTTTGTGCCCCCAATTTCCTTAAACCCTGCCTCAGGTATGTCCTTGGATTGCTCTTTTCCCCACATTGAGCCTGCGCTGCGGCTGGCAATTGCAAAGCATGAGTTCCGCCCCAGCCACCTATATAATTTGGATGCCACAGTAAAGGAACGACCAAAACCTAAAATTTTCGAGATTTCCGATGACGGTCAATTCACCCAACATGAGCGTGAGGCCTCCCCAAAGGATTATCCCTCCTTCCATGCTCTTTATGAGCCACTCGTCTTCTACTTTGAAATCCTTCAATATTTCATAATTTCATCTGGAAATCTTCCTGCCATTCACCAGGTTGTACTCGGCTGCTCGGAATACCTGCATATCCTGTATCAAATCTATTCATGCTATGAGTGGTCTGCGGTCTTGCAGTATCACTTCATGTTTCACAATCATCGTCTTGCGGAGATGTGAGAAGGGGACTACTCTGGATGGCATACAATGGATCCCAAACTGGCATCCCTCTACCTCTATGGGAACCCAAAGAACTCACCGGGTAAAGGCATTACAAACTCAGGTCCATCGTCTTCAAATGCAAAGCAAATATGCTTTGCATTCCAATCGGGCAAATGTAATTCCCCCTGCAGCCATGGTCGCATCCACAAATGCAAGAATTGCGGGAGTACTGAACATGGACAATCATCCTGTACTGAGAAGGCAAAAGCACCATCTTAGGGCACTGGCAGGACGAGCAAACTACCTTTAATCGTGTCTACCACTTGTCCTTGCCTACAAGACACCCATACCCGGTCCCATCCCCATCCTAGCTCTCTAATTCCTATTCCCAATATATTGCCTTATTCCGAGTTATTCCCTCCTGGTCCTCCTCCTCCTCCTCGTCCTAATAGTGACCCTCGCTGTAATGCTGTCACTGCTTCAACAGTGGACCTCCCTCGCATAACATGTACCCTAGTTAAAGATGCATGGCAATTCTATCTCGCTGAGTACCCTGATCGTCGCTTTGTCAATTCCCTACTGCACATAATGGAGTATGGTGCAAATATCGGTTTTTCTGGCACGCATTGTGAGCAAAACTGTTGCAACCTTAAAAGTGCCATTGTGTTTCCCAATTCGGTATCAAATGCAATAAACACACTTAATACTAGCAACCATGCTGCCAGGCCCTTTCCAGCCCCACCCCTTTTGAATTTTCGATGTTCCCCCCTCGGCTCTATATCACGTCCCAGAAAACCGTGGAAGTGTCGGCTTATCCACCATCTCTCTTGGCCACATGGCTCTTCAGTCAACGATGGCATCCCTGATGCCGAGGGTCACATCTGCTACGAAGCCTTCAGTCAGGCTGTGTCAACTATTGCTGCCTTGGGGAGAGGCACACTTTTGGCAAAGCTCAACCTTAAGGAGGCCTTCCACCATATCCCTGTTGGCCCAGCTGACTGGCAGCTTTTGGGCTTTCATTGGTGAGAGTCCTTCTACTATAGCATTGTGCTATCATTTGGGCTCAAATCTGCGCCATATATTTTTAACCTCTTTGCAGAAGCACTTCACTGGATTATCCAGCACCATATTCCTGGCCATATTAAACACTACCTGGACGACTTTCTGCCAATATTCACACCCTCTACCCCACATACATTAGCAAATAGTGCTATTGATTGGATTCAGGCGCTGGGTAGCTAGCTAGGCCTATGCTTCCAAGATGAGAAAACTATCCGCCCCTCAACTCAGATAGAGTTCCTTGGGCTTGAGTTGGATACCATGGCTATGGAGGCTCGGCTCCCTGACGACAAACTTTACTACCTCCGTGACCTCCTCCTCGAGTGATTGCCCCGCCACCGCTGTTCCCTGCATGAATTGCAACAGCTGATAGGCTTCCTACAGTTCTGTTCTCAGGTAGTTCCTCATTCTTGGGCATTCCTCTGCCATCTCATCAACTTCTCAATGGCATTCGCATCCCAGCATTCTGTTCGCTACCTGCCAGCCTACGCACGCACCGAAATTCGCTGGTGGCACACATATGCCTTGAAATGGAATGGTATACACCTTATTGCCCCATCCCGTGAGACAGTCCACGTCTATACCGATGCCAGTAGAAAGAAAGGAATCGGTGGGATATTTGGGAATGAATGGTTCGCTGCCCAAATACCAAGGCGCTTTCACGAACGAGACATACAATTTAAAGAAATCTATGCTGTTCTTTAAGCAATCCTTTGCTGGGGCCACCATTGGAAGCACAAACATGTTATTTTTCATGTTGACAACCAGGTTGATGTCTGGGCAATCAAGAATGACACAAACCGATCCTTGCATGTAATGACAAACTTGCAGATGATTGTCATGCTAGCAGCGCAGCTCGAGTTTTCTTACGCCTCTTCTTGGCTTTCTTCATCTGACAATTCTCTTGCTGACTTTGCTTCTCGCTTTATGTATACGCAACTATTTGTCCATGCCCCCTACTTGAACCTCCAGCCTACCTCACCCCACCCCCCGACCATTGGTATCAAATGCACTCTCACATCTCATGACTTGCTGCATTTTGGCTATGGCATGGCCTTGCTTCCAGCACCCGGTCTTCTTACAGCACCGGTCAGTGGTCCTTTTTCGAGTTCATCATCAGCCATCCAGACCTGTGTCACCCCTCTGGATTCTTCCTTCCTGCGACCAAAATCGCCCTCCTTGAATGGGTTGCCTTCCTTGGGTCTCACTCCCTCCAACCCAAAACAATCAAGGCGTATATCACGCACGTCCGCTCCGCGCACATCGACAATGACTTGCCCTTTGAGGCATGCGAGTCCCCATTGCTCCAGCGAATGGTATGCGGCATTAAAAGATACATGGGTGAAAAAGACAGGAGGCCGAAAATGCCAATTACATTCGACATACTTCGCCAGATCATCTCCCTCCATCCATCACCATTGAGCATTGGCGACCTCAACTGCACTTCCGCCATCCGCCTTGCAGTGCCCGCATTCTTGCATTGTGGGGAATTCACAGTGCGTAGTATCAAGTCGTTCGACCCATCTGCACACCTTACCCAGAGTTGCCTGCACTTCGAGCCTTCATTCGAAGCCTCCAATTACATGATCCTCTCTATCCCCTCCTCCAAATCTGACCCCTTCTGGAAAGGGGTCTCACTCTATATTTCAGCCGCCCCTGGTGCCTCTACATGGCCTCAAAAACCTGTACATCCATGACCTGCGTCCACCTGAATCACCCCTGTTTGTGGGGCAGGACGGTGCACCGCTCCTCCATGCGGACCTTCTCAGGCGACTTTGCGATGATCTCGCTCAGATTGGACTCAACCCAAGCACATTTGCCGGTCACAGTTTTAGAAGGGGCGGTGCCTCCTCTGCCGCCGCAGTGGGTTTGAATGAATTCGAGCTACAACAATTAGGGCGCTGGTGCAGCGATGCTTACAAGCTCTATATCGAACCTAACAAAGACCGCCTACTCTCCCTTTCAGCACCCCTGCATTGGGCCGTTCCCAACGCTCAGCCTCCCAAGCCTCCATCTCTCCACCTTGCTCCTCAGTTGGCTTGAGCCCGGCCCACTTTTGGGTTGCGCAAAAGAGCGCTGGCATCACAATCGTATTGTTTACCCATCCGCTACGATCGAGTAAGTGTAGATGGATTGGACAATGCCAGCAATGTCCAAAGTCTATGAAACAAGTCACGTGCGTCCTTAGAGTATATATAGTTTCCATACCTCCAAACTTCCCCTTGCGTCCTTCTCACCTAACTCACGCTCGATAGGTAATTGATTCCCATTGATATAGTACACGTCCTTCTCACCTAACTCACGCTCGATAGCCATAAAGGCTTCGAGCCTCCACTTTTTTGTCACACCCTCCCTGACCACTTCCCTATTTTTCCTGAATTTTGTTTGTATCTATGCTTGCACCGGCTTGAGCCCGGCCCACTTTTGGGTTGCACAAAAGAGCGCCGGCATCACAATTGTATTGTTTACCCATCCGCTATGATCAAGTAAGCGTAGATTATGTCTCAGATGGCATGAGTCACTGGATTCTGATTGGACAAGGATGGTTTTAAGGGTGTAAACTAGAGATCAGGATGCACCCTGAATTCTGAGACAAGGTGCATGTGATTCTTTGACATGACTCATTCCCAGGAACTGTGATCCTATTGGCTTGTACTATAAATAGTTAGGAGATACTTTAGCTTACTAATCGTCCTGTAAATTAGTATAAAAGGAGGCCTCCCTGCCCCCCTTTGAAGCAATCAAATCAATCATCTCCTTTCCACTTGTCAGTGTGACATTGTGAGTACTCTTAGTCAGCTGTTGATAGTCCAGCTCCTAGGTTTACATAATAGTATTAGTACTGTTGATAGTCCAGTATTAGTATTATCTTTCTCATATATTAGTATTGTTGATAGTCCGGTATTAGTATTAGATTCAGCATAAGTAGTTGATAGTCCTGCTTAGTAAAACTGATTCTACAGAGTGAGATTGTTCTGTTGATAGTCCAGTTCAATTGCATCTCTACCTCTGAGGGTTTCTAATCAGTTTCTCATTAAAGACTCTTTTGTCTCTTGAGATTACTTCACTGTAATTTCTGTTTTGGCCTCACCCTCATTTTAGAGTGCATTGACTGGGTTATCCGTTCAGTCCACTTACTTCCTCTTTCCTCTAAGCGCATTCCCTTTCATTGGAATATATCTAGACCCCTAAGTGTCCTGAACCTACAGACTTTGATAGTCTCATTCATTGCTGCTAAAAAACGCATCACTTACTCATCGTATTAGCTTGCTAGAGTTATTACACAGTTTGTGACCAAAGTACAAATATTAAATTATTTCCGGAGTTGTGCTGCAGCAGGGTTTGAAACTCTTCTTTGTCTCGCTTCACTTCACACAGTGCTTGACTGAAGTGTTATATATTTAACACCAAGGTCTTGTCCAGGTTCCAAAACAGGACCTCTGATAACCTATCTGCAAGGACAGGTTCCTTACCTCCACTTGCAATTCTTGATTGGCAATCTGCAGTTTGGCATTCTCGTACTTGTTTTCTGCCATTTCCCAATGAAGGTCGTCCACAGACTGCTTGAGCTCCACCAGAGCAGCAGTCAATGCGATGACTGGGGAGGGCTGGGGAGGTGCAGGGATCACAGGGAGAGGAGGGGGGACAACTATGGGATGCAGTGAGGGAAGAGGTGGGGGGGATGGCATAGGTGGTGGTGATGGAGTAGGAGGTGGAGGTGTAGGTGATGACACTGTGAAAACTCTTCTTCTTCCTTGTCTTTGAGTATTTCAGCTGCTGACAAGGGGGATCAACGACAAAAACACATTTGCATTATTAGAGCTCTGACCTTGTCCATCAGTGGTTTCTGTTGGTGAAGAGGATTGAGTTAAGCTGGACTCATATCCTAACCTGTAAAATAGCTTAGAGAGTTCATGGTACTTGTCAGGGTTTGGTCAATATTTTCCCATTTATATGATCTCCATTTCGCATTCTTGGATATGTAATAAGCACCAGAGTAGGGCATAGGGTTGTGACTGGTGTGACTGTGACTCCTCAGCTTGATCTCTGAGGATTACTGCTACACCAGGTGAGCTTTACATGTATTTCTTGGTAGTAGACCTTGTATAGACTGAGGATTACTGCTACACCAGGTGGAATATCCCCTTTCAGCTCATGAATACAGGATTATCTTGTCATTGTGACCTTGTCAATAGTGCCGCCCTAACAGAAGATCAAGCTAACCAAGGACAACCTCACACATCTTCTTTATCACATTCCACCTCTATATCATGTCAGACCAATTACCTGAGGCATACTGGGAATCCCTGGGTGAACAGGGTGTCTTTCTCAGAACCCTGCTTGCCACCTAAGCAGAACAACTGAGGCACCTACAGCACCAGAATCAGGTGCTCCAGGGCCAGCTGGGTGGCATTCAAAACAATCTAGCCAATGCTGCATCAGGTGCCGCAGTTGCTGCAACACAACACATAGCAGTTCACCCCCCTTCTTACACATCCTCCTCCTCTCATCACACCATCAAGGCAGCTGATCCAGAGAGGTTCAATGGAGACAGGGCAGATACAGAAGGATTCATTGGTGCAGTGAAACTCTCCATCACTCTTCAGTCAGGATCATTTCCTGATGAAAAGACAAAGATGTTGTACGCTCTCTCTTTTATGTCAGAGGGCTCTGCAGCGATCTGGGCACATAATAAGACCCAAGCAATCATTGATGGGACTTCTTTGATCACTTCCTTCAATGATTTTGTTAAGCAGGTTGAAGAAGTCTTTGGTAACCCAGACCATACCAGAACGGCCCATACCAAACTGCACAACCTCAAGATGACATCTAACATGTCAGCAGATGATTAGACTGCACAATTTGAGATACTGGCAGGAAGGACAGGTTTCAACAATGAGGCACTCAAAGATGCTTATGCAAGAGGACTCCCAATGATGATTCTAGACAAGATCCATGCCCAACCTTTTCTCCCATCTAACCTCAAGGCTTGGAAGGATGCAGCCTGTCAAATCGATTGCAACCACCGTCGCTTTGTGGAGGTTAAGCGAGCCCAAACACCCCAGAGCTCCCATTGCATCATTCCAACCTATACCCACAGCACTCCAGTTACTCCTGTACCTAACTCTGCAACCCCCATGGACATAGACTCCAATCATTATCGCACTGAGACATGGACCTGTTATAACTGTGGCAAGCAAGGACACATCTCCCCAGCATGTCCAGAACCCTGCAAGAAACATGTCCATACCAATATTTCAGAAGCAACACTTGCGAGTATGGTTTCTGAATCAGTAGCTGCTGCGCTGGATGCTTGGGAGAAGGCAAAGGTCCAGACTCAGGAGGAAGGAGGGGAACAGGGTTTTTAGGCAAGTCGGCGGTGAAAGACATGCCCTGCTCGACAAATCGGTTTTCAGTTCTTGAAGCATGTACACTAGGGATTACAAGAGACATGCTATGCCCTTTACCAGCCCCAGATCAGACTGAAATCCAACCAGCCATGCCTGAAACAAAGCCCACCATTCTAACCCCCAAAGAACAGTACCCTCCTCGTATCTATGTATGCTCCACTGACACCCACCGATGTACAAGAGTCCCTTTGAAAGTCCAATCAGTTGACACTGGATGCCCCCTGGCAATTGATGCACTTCTTGACAGTGGCGCCACTGGAATGTTCATTGACATTGAATTTGTCTGAGCTGAAAGGCTCAAAACCCATCCCCTCTCTTGTGCTATACCAGTCTATAACATTTATGGCACTCCAAATGAAGCAGGCTCGATCAAGGAGGAAGTCGACCTTATCTGCATATTTGGAGATCACTCGGAGCGAGCTACCTTCTCTGTCACCAGCCTGGGCCACCTAGTGATCATCCTAGGACATACTTGGCTCACCGAGCATAACCCAGAAATTGACTGGAGCACTGGTGAAGTGAAGATGACATGATGCCCTGAGTCATGTGGTACCAATTTATCCAGCAGGAGACCCATTTCTGAGATGTTAGCAGACATCAAAAAGAGTGATACCCTTCCTTCTGGACAAGGCACTGCCATAGTGGAAGAACCATTATATTCACCGGAGGATGGTGTTTTGGAACTGTTGATGATTTAACCCGAGAAGTGTGACAAAACTTTGGTGTGATGAAATCCTGGTCAAGTTCTCTGACAAGATGATAGCAAGTGAATGCCAGTCCGGGTTGTTGTCTAAAAAGAATTGTTTAGAGGGGGCCTTGGCAGGTGCCTTGTCAATTACGTGTAGGAATAATAGTTTATGAGCGTAAACTATTAGTTCTACCCTTGCCTAGGATTATTTCCACTTGATGTTCTGTATAATCTGGGTTTAGTTCTTTTACTATGTTTTTGCATACCTTTTCTGTTATAGCCGAGAACCTTCCACTTCAGTAGAAGGGTGAGCTTCACTCTTCGGAATGAACCTCGGTTTTGCCAATTGGTCTTCGGACCTCTTGACGGAAAGGGTGGCAACTGGTCTTTGGACCAATGTACCTAAGTTGGTCTTCAGACCGACTTATATGAGAGTAGGGAATGGCACGGGTCACCCACGGGTCAAATGTGGGTGACCCGCACCCGACCCATGGGAAACCCGAACCCGTCAACCCATGGGTTTTTTCCCACGGGTCGACGGGTGTCGGGTGCACAGCGCACCCGCACGCCTGTGGCGCGTTCGTGTCGTACGTCGCGTTCGCGCCAACACGAACGCACTGTACGCGCACGCGCCAACACGAACGCGCAGTACGCGCACGTGTCGACACGAACGCGCCGGTACACGCACGTGTCGACACGAACGCGCCGACTCGAACGCGCCGTACACATACGCGCCGACTCGAACGCGCCGTACACGTACGCGCCGACTCGAACGCGCCGTACATGTACGCGCCGACTCGAACGCGCCGTACACGT
>QLPI01011318.1:0-19589 GCA_003314275.1 Chroogomphus rutilus | reverse complement strand
TAGCCTATATAAGTAGCTAATGTATGTAGATGGTTCTTTGTTCTGGAAATCAACTAGGTTTACACCTTCTTGTCCTCCCTCCCCCTGTCCCAAGTCCTTTACCTGGGCTGACACTCTTGGCACTCTCCCGGGTATCCCTCTGTTCCAAATCGGTGGCATGCATGGGAAGTAGGGCGCAACGCACGAGCACGTTGAAGCCATGCCACTACTCCTGGCCTGCAGGACTTGGCCACTCCTCGGCATTCCCGGAGCCTGACACCAGCCCCTTGTATACTCACAGATAATGTCACATGACCACATGTGATGTCAAGCCATATCAGGCTAGTTCTATCAGGGCATATACCTAGCCATATGGATATGCTGGGAATAGTTTCTGATACTTACCATAAGACACTCACATTGGTACTATAAGCTTCCGGTATCAGAGTCACTGATATGCAATTATCACATACTCACGTATCCCCCATAGCCACCTTCCTGGGTTGGCACTTAGTTGAACCTAAAACCTTTGCATCATGCAGTGGGCTGCATACACCCAAATACAAGAAAGAATAAAAACATATTAGATAAATATAAAACATATTAATCATCTAGATAACCCTCCTCTATTGTCACCTGGGATATTCGTCTAGACTCTGAGGGTCCCTTGGTACTGAGTAGATACTAATGCATGGAATCTTTTGAAACAGGGGAATGTCTCATCTTTTCCTTTTAGAAAGATGATCCATTTGTAGTGAGTGTAGTCATCTATAATAATGAAGTGGTAGAAGTTCCCCTGCACAGATCAGGTTCTCATGGGTCCAGTGAGGTCCATGTTTACAAGATCAAAAGGGTGAGTGTGATGATTTGTTAAGGATGTGAGCTTACACCATGTTGATTTTCTAAAGAGACAACCCCCACACATTGAAAGAGTATCTTGTTGGCTGGGATCTATATTGGTTGAAAGGCATCTTAGAGTACTCCAGGAAAGATGCCCAAGCTGGGTGTTTGTCAAGTACACATACCGAGACCTGTTTATTCGGCAGTGCCAACCGAGCAACCATCCTATATCCATGACCAAGTGTCCACGCCACATGCATAACACTTGGTACACCGGTCTCGGCTTGGCACATCCACCATCCACACTCCTTGTCTTCACCCTTTGGTCCATCTCACCTCAGCACCTCCTGTCCTTGTATTATCCTCGGTCACAACTCCATTGTTTTATACTCGGCCACTCCCTATTGTCCTATCCTTGGCCACGTCTCTATTATCTTATCCCTTATTGTTTTATCCCCGTTTTGCATCCCTTCATTCTAATTTTATTCGTTGTGGACAATAACCACATGCTCTGCATACCTTGTTGTCTCACATTCCTTATTCCACATGTCGCTTCTTAAACCTATATAAGTAGGGCATGCATGTACATATTTCCTCATTCTGGGTATCGACTAGGCTTAGGCCCTTCTACCTTCTTCCCCTCTGTAAAGTCCTCGACTCGGGCCGGCATCATCAGCATCCTCCCGAGTACCTGTCTGTTGCAAATCGGTGGCACGCACAGCAAGTAGGGCGCAACACACAAGTAAGTTGAAGCCAATGCCACTACTCTTGGCCTGCAGGACTTGGCCATAGTCCGCCCCATCCTTCGACAGCACCCCTCGGCAGTACCAAAGTCCGTCAGTACCCGAAGCTTGACAGTGTTGTTAAGTATATGACACTGAGCCTCATTTCACTCTGTTGTACCAGCCAAATGTTCTTACTGTCTAATCCCACCAGCAAGTGGCAAGTCATTCTTCACTAGTGCATGGTCTTGGCTTGGTACATTTGGTTCATCCTTGGTTCATTCCACTCCATCCATCCTATTCCATCCCCTTCTGTCCTTGCTCATTCTTTTATGTGTTTTGTTTCTATTTGTTTCGATTATGTCCTATGCTTGGTCATTCAACCAAATTCTCCACATCTTGTCTCCATGTCTTATTCATACTTTTCTTGTGTTACCCTGTAACATGTCAAGGTCATTCATCCCCATTTCTTTGACTATACAGTGGGTCAAAAAACTCCCCTAATGTTTGTGCATTTTAGAAAGATTAATATTTTGTGAAGGAATGACATCAACAAAAGTTCTGAAAATTTCACATGATATACTAGAACATGTTGCCTATCTATGTTATGGTCCATGCCTCCTAAATCAATCTAACTCAGTTGCACAACCATCCCTACTATTTCCAATGATTTTCCAGTTGCACCATTGGAGAGACAACCCCTCACCCACTTATCTGTAATTCCATAGTCCCACAAACCCACAGTTCTGCAATTCCGATATTCTGCA
This sequence comes from Chroogomphus rutilus, assembly GCA_003314275.1. Taxonomy (NCBI): domain Eukaryota; kingdom Fungi; phylum Basidiomycota; class Agaricomycetes; order Boletales; family Gomphidiaceae; genus Chroogomphus; species Chroogomphus rutilus. The sequence continues at coordinate 17,281 of QLPI01011318.1, read as the reverse complement.
ATACTGAAATCCTATGACCCTGTTTTCTGCGGTGGGTGCCTCCAAGGTTCTGTCAGGCGTCGGTTACTGATGGACTTCGGTACTGCCGAGGGGTGTTGGCGAAAAGGTCGGGCGGACTATGGCCAAGTCCTGCAGGCCAAGAGTAGTGGCATTGGCTTCAACGTGCTCGTGCGTTGCGCCCTACTTGCCGTGCATGCCACTGTATTTGCCACAGACAGGTACTCGAGGGGATGCTGATGATGCCGGCTCGAGTAGAGGACTTTAACAGAAGAGAAGAAGGTAGAAGGGCCTAAGCCTAGTCGATACCCAGAATGAGGAAGTATGTACATGCATGTCCTTCTTATATAGGTTAAGAAGCGACATGTGGAATAAGGAATGTGGGACAACAAGGTATGCAGAGCATGTGGTTATTGTCCACAATGAATAAAATTAGAACAAGGAATGTAAAGTGGGGATAGAACAATAAAAGACAGGATAATAGAATCGTGACTTGAGATAGGACAATAAGGAGTGGCCGAGTATAAAACAATGGGGTCGTGTCCGAGGATAATACAAGGACAGGAAGTCCCGAGGTGAAACAGACCGAGGAGTGTGGATGGCGGATGTGCCGAGCCGGGACTGGTGCACCAAGTGTCATGCATGCGATGTGGGCACTTGGTCATGGATATAGGATGATTGCTCGGTCGGCACTGCCGGCAGATAGGTCTCGGTACGTGGACTTGACAGGTTCCCATATACCTCATTCCCCTTGTTCTTTTATTTTCTATTCACTCCTTGTATTTCCCCCTTCCTTTGTCTTGGGACCAGACAGTAGAAAATACAAGGTAGTTCACATGTTTCTAAGCCTCCAGTCAACTGGACTGTTCGCTAGTTAAAATATTGACTTAATTTGCATCCTTAGTTTCTGACTTAGTTTCTGACCTAATTCCAACTTAGTGTCTACACTTACATTCTTTGACTTTCTGATAGATGTTTGAGGAGGGTGCAACACACAAGTTGAATCCAAGTCCTTTCAACTGAGAACACCCATAGCGACTAGTCACCCAAGTCTTGGTCTCAAGTCGACTGCCAGTCTAAGTCCCAGTACTTCATCATCTGCTTTCTGTGCTTTCTGTCTATATGATAATCTGACCCTTTGACATTCAACCTCTTTCATTTACAGAACCTCCTTGGATGTATGGAAGGGGCCCCTCCTGGTCATGTGAGAGGTGGTGGTGCAACAGGGGGTGGTGAAACAGGGGGTGGTACAACAGGGGGTGGTGCAATGGGGGGTGGTGCTGCAGATGGTGGTCCCAAGGTTGGCAGCACTATCAAGGATGGTGCTGAGGTAGGCAGCATCGTGGGAGACAATGTTTGGTAAGATGCTGTGGGGTTGTTCTGGGGAACCAGAAATGAGTTGGTCATGCTCGAGAATGGGTGTAGGTCCATGCTCAATACTCTGGAATTGGATGATGGTTCTGGAGGGGGTGCAGGGGTCTGAGGCATCTGGAAGCTGGGTCCAGCAATGGGTGGATCTCAGGGGATGGATGAGCAATGGGTAGAGGTCTGGGTAATCGTCTGTAGGGCCTATGCATGCATGGTGCATCTCATGCTCATAACAATCAGGAGTGTGAGTATGAATATACTGTTAAATCTGCATGTCAGGTGCTTAATATAATGTTTCCGGAGGGTTCTGTGGAGGAGGACAAGGTTCTGAGGACATTGGGGGTTGAGGGTTGTAGGGCAAGGGCGAGAGAAATGGAAGGGACAGAAATCAGATGATGAAGTGCCAGGAACTTAGGGTGGTGGTCAGTTGTGGTGTTGAACTTGTACGACTAGTCATTCGGGTGTTCGAAGTCAGAGGGACTTGGCTTCAACTTATGTGTTGCACCCTCCTCGATCATCTGTCCCTAATTTCAGAAAGTTGGAAACATGCAAGAACTAAGTCAGAGGTGAACCAGAAACTAAGTTGGAAGCTAGGACACAAATTTAAGTTGATATACATACTGGCGAATAGTCTAGTTGACTGGGGGTTATATACTTGTAACTACACCTTGTATTATCTACTGTCTGGCCTAAAGACAACGGGAAGGAGGAAATACAAGGGGTTAATTGAAAACAAAGAACAAGGGAGTTAGGTACACAATTATCCTTCGAGATGCCTACTGCAAGAGCAGAACTGTGGTTATGGAATCATGGGAGTCCAGGATTGTAGAACTTCAGGTTGTTGAGAAGGGATTGTGGAAAGGTAGTTGGGGGACCATTCTTGATAATTGTGGTCAGAAAATCCCTAGAAAAGGTGTGGGCAGTTGCGGGAACTGTAATGGGTTTATTGGGGGGCATGGGCCATAACATACATGCATGTTCCCCTGCACCTATATCAGCTTCCCCACCACATTCCAGCCCATACACTCCCAAACCATCAAGTTATTCCCCCCTCTATATTTGACAGTTGGTGTGGTAGTCCTATCTAATACTGATTCCCCTTGTTGCTTCCAAACATACACCTTCCCATCTGATCCAATCCTATTGATTTTGTCTCATCAGTCTACAACACCCTCTTCCAGTCCTCCAAAGTCCAAATGTCATGGTATTGGGCAAAATTTAGATGTTGCTGATGATGAGACCCCTTGAGCATCCTTGAGCATAGGGACTTTCTTCTTTGTTGCTAATCTAAAGCCAGCTTCCTTCAACACATTCCTGAAAATATGAGGAGTGACAGGGGTAGATATGATGGGATTTATGAATTGGGTGGCTTGAATAACATTTTCAAGCTTCCCAGAGCTGATTTGATGGATAATTGACTGTTTATCACAAGGGGAAAGCTTGGAAGGACAGCTACCAGGATGATTTTCCTTATCCCCCTCTACCTCCCTACTGATCCTGCCAATAGTACCCTTGAATTTGATGATGGCAATACCCCTCATTGAGGAGAGAAACAACAGAAGAATGCTTTTCAGCAGAGATGGTGGGGGTAAGGAGTCAAGGAGATGAATGAATAAAGTTCAGCATGCCAAATTGATACAAATAAAATCACATGACATGTTGATGATTCACATGACCTAATCCTACCTTATACTGGTGTGTAACATTGAAAACCAGAGAAAATAATAGAGGGTCAAAAAACTGCCCCAATGAGTGATTATTTTGTTTGATTATTTTGTTTGATTTATTGAGCAATGAGTTTTGATTGGACTCACATGATTTCTTAAGTTTGTAGATTGTCAAATCTGCATGTCAGATTATTTTGTTTGATTATTTTGTTTGATTTATTGAGCAATGAGTTTTGATTGGACTCACATGATTTCTTAAGTTTGTAGATTGTCAAATCTGCATGTCAGGTGCTTATTAAAACAGATACCTAAGGATTCTGTGGGTTTCCAAAAAGGAGAGGCCAACGCTGAGCTCGAGAACCTCTGCATCTGCAACAACCAGTGTATCATGAAATATGTGGTTGAGTTCAACCAACTCACTGTTTGCATCCATTGGGATGACATCGCACTCCATTGCCAGTTCTACAACAGACTCCCTAGCAGGATCAAGGACGAGATCTCCAGAGTAGGGAAACCCCACTCCCTGTAGGACTATGAGCAACTTGTGCAGTAGTATAGAGTGTTTATTTGGCAATCTAAAGAATTTAACTCCTCAGTGTGGTCAACCACTGAGGAGGAAGGCATACACGGGTGGTGTTTCACCCGCATATATGCCTGAGCCAGCCTCTAAGCTCCCACTTTGCTATGGAGCCAAGCTACCAGTCCCTTTCCAGGGAGCCAGCCACACATGTCACATTGTGGATGTGTAAGCGTACATGAGTAGTATACAGTAAATACAAAATAACTCCCTCATTTTTGAGGGTAAAAATACAGAATAAATTTCGGAAATTTTTGAAATAAATTGCACACATAATGACACCAAAAATGATAAGAAAGGAAAATATATTGTGATTGACCTCTCAGGGGTGAGGTGTATATATACACCCTACATGCCCCCTCAAGCTCAATATATGCCAAGTTTTTCAGTGAGAATCTTCACTCTGGGTCCTGGTAGACCCTTTGTGAGGATGTCTGCGACCATCTGATCGCTTGGTAGATATTCAATTTGAATATTCTTCCCCTCAATCGTGTCTCGGATGAAATAGAGTTGAATATTCAAATGCTTGGTTCTCAAATGCTGCTGATTATCGTAGGCTATAGTAATAGCTGATTGGTAGTCAGCATAATTTTTTATCGGGTGTTTAATGGGCTGGAAAACTTCAGCAATAAAATGTTTAAGCCATATAGCCTCTTTAGTGGCATGAGTTAATGCAATGAACTCTGCCTTGGTAGACGAGAGGGCTACAATTGTCTGCTTCTGACAGCTCCATGAGATGCTCCCTGAGTTGATCTGAAAGATGTAGGCCGATATAGAATGCCTATGGTCTTGTGAGGTCCACTTGGCATCAGATTATCCTACAATGCCATCCCAGCTCCCTCCTAAAACCAACTTTTTCTCTCTCGTCCCCTTCAGATATTTACATAAATACTTGTTTAACTGCATTCCAGTGAGCAATCCCTTGTTTTTCTAAGAACTGTGATAATAGAGATACTGCAAAGGAAATATCAGGTCGAGTAGCTACCGCTGCCCACATGAGTGAACCAATGGCCTGCCGGTATGGAATTTTCTCCATATTTTTCTTCTTGGCATCAGTAGTCGGGCATTGTTCTTTAGATAGCTTGGTTGTAGGATCTAGAGGAGTTGTATGTGTCTTTGCATCTTGTAGGTTAAATCAGTCGAGTATTTTGTCTATATATGCATCTTGTGAGAAGCAGATTGTACCAGCCGATCTATCCTGCTCAGTCTTCAGGTTGAGAAGCCAATGAATCTCACCAAGATCTTTCATCTTGAAGATATTCTCAAGGTCTTCTTTGATTCCCCGCAAAATAAAATGGTCTGTAGCCATTATAGTGAGGTTGTCTATGGTGGCTCCAATGATCACGTAGTCTTTTGGCCTGTGTGTATAGAATACTGCAGCATCGGATGCTGATTTTGTAAATACAATAGAATAGAGGGCATTTGACAGACACTTATACCATTCTCTGCCTGACTGCTTAAGTCTGTATATGCATTTCTTCAGCAATAATATGTTGTCATGCTTTTCTTCGAAATAACCTGGCGGCTTGCACATATAGATAGGTTCTTCAAGGGGTACATTTAGATATGCTACGTCTACATCCATTTGATGTATTGGCCAATTATTTCTAGCAGCAATAGTGAATATAGTGCGTAATGATGTCATATGTATGACCAGTGCATATGTCTTGTCGTAATTGACTCCAAAAGTTTGTGTGGAGCCTTGAGCAATGAGTCTTGACTTTGTACAAACTAAATCACCCTTCTGATTGTATTTCAAAATGTGAGTCCACTTGCTTCCGACAATATTCACACCCGGCAGAGGTATGGTAAGCTCCCAGGTGCCTTTGTGGATATGTGATCGGATCTCTGTATCTATGGCAGTTTTCCATGTAGAGTTGTTAAGGGCATCTTTAGTCATTGTAGGCAATTGTAGATCATTTGATATGTAAATACACATAATCACTTTTTTCAACACTTATTGGTTCGGTGCTTATTGCTAGGTAGTTGCATGTGTTACTCTCACTTTCTTCAGTATTTATGTCTGAATTGTATGTGATATCATTGAGTATATTATCCTCAATGTCTTCGCAAGCGAGGGTGGTGAAATTAGTGTGTGTGGCTTCTCCAACTTGAGATCTATCTCCTGAGCCAGCCCTTGAAGCTCTTTCTTGCAGTAAGCAAATTCTCTCATTTCTTCTAAGTGGAGGAGCTTCACTCGGTCCACTTGTGTCTTTCTGACTTGGCTGTATATTTTCTAGATCTCTCTCTGGCATGCACTCGATTATTTGTTCTATGTGGCTCCCACCCAGCTGTAGGTCACATACCAGTTCCGGTGCTTTAATAGGTGCCAGCATGGGTAGTATTGGCTGATATCTGATGGCTCTTGGTGCAGTAATTAGGAGCTATTGAGGGTGTTTTTCCCCCCTCAAATATAATATTTTGCTCAACAGATACCCACTGACTGTCCGGCCAGTATATGCAGTGGCCGTCGCTTTGTGTGGAATGGCCGATCCACTTAGCTTTCTTGGCTCTAGGTAGTAGTTTATCATCTTGTTTGATTTTCACATAGATGTCCATCCCCCATTTGTGAGCATCTTGTAAGTTTGGGTTTTGAGGGTGGACCGTCTCATAGGGTGTCCTGTCCGGTAGAGCTCGTATATGCATGCAATTTTTAAGGTAGTTGGCATGCTGAATTGCATATCCCCATAGGAACTTAGGGAGATATGAATCTAGCAGCATAGCATGGGGCAGTCAGGCATCGCTGAGTGGAATGTTGGGTTGACTGATTGTCCAATCTGTAAAGGCCATGTAGCTTTGGTGCCTGTAATAAAATATGGCCAGATGAATTTTTTATAGTGCATTTCTGAGATGCAAACTCTATCTGGTTCCCGGCATCATCGCATCGGCCTGTGGAAATAAGGGTGAAGGTGATTTTAGGAGCATATAGTGTATCTTTCAATATTAATGTTACTGCTTTCCCTCTCACTCTCATAATGATTTTGAGCTGTCTGCTGCCATATGCATTGATGCTGCCTTGATAGGCTGCGCAAATGGTGTGTGACATAGGGCAGCTTCTGTAGTTCTCAAGCATATTTTTATGTGGTGTCATATGAGAACTAGCTCCTGTATCTAGAATAATAGTATCACCGGTTCCGTCTCTAATGAAGGTGGTACAATTGTGATTGATAAATTCCATAGTTCCATCATCATCTTGTTCAGAAGACTCATCCTCATCAGCTACATTGGCTTTGCCTTTCCCTTTTCCTTTTCTCTTTTTGAACTTTGCTCTTTTCTTTTGTCTTGGCCCCTGGCTTTCTCTGCCACCACCTTTAGCCCAACACATTTTGGCAGTGTGTCCCAGTTTTTTGTAGTTGGTGCATATATGTGCCTTATTGTCTGATGTACATACGAACCCTTGATCCTCTTGAGTAATAGACAGTATCCTACACCTATCGTATTGTGATTTGAGGATCCAGACGATGTTATCTGGGTCCAATGGCTTTCTGACTTCTTCAAGAGATGTCGTGAGGGCATTCATGACAGATTCATAGGAGGGTGGCAATGAGGCTAATAGTATATAGAGGAACTCTCCATCAGAGATCTTGGCTCCCATATCATTGAGTCTTGCAAAGAGATCTTGAGCCCTATCAAGGTGCTCCCTGAGATCATTGTCCTCCGAGCACTTCATGTTCCGGAGTTGTCTCTGGATGCTGGTGATAACCATTTTTGGTTTCTTCGTCATTTCAGCTACCAGAGTGTCCCAGATGTCCTTTGCATTCTTCTTCTTTTCTAGCATTAAAGCTAGTGACTCTGACACAGATACCAGTATTTGAGTCTTGACAAGCCCTTCTCTGGCCACCCACTTTTCAAGTCTCTCCCCAGTCTTTTCTAACTTGGCCTCCTTATCATCTGTGAGGACATGTGCCTTGGGATAAGTGGGAGGATCGGGTGGTCGGTCGGCTTTGCCTTCAATGTTTTTAAGGAGATTTTTGGACTCAAAATAACTCATGAGTTGAGCTCTCCACAGAGACCAGTTAGATCCATCTGTAGCTAGCATCCCCATGGTCAAAGGAAGTTTCTCTGTTGGCTCCCTGGGGCCCATAACCATGTAGGACTATGAGCAATTTGTGCAGTAGTATAGGGAGTTTATTCGGCAATCTAAAGAATTCAACTACAGTGTAAATAATAGAAGAATCAGTCGTAATGTTACATATATTCATACATTTGGCTCACCTCCTTAGTGTGGTCAACCACTGAGGAGGAAGGTGTACATAGCTGGTATTTTACCCACATATATACCTGAGCCATCTCCTATGCTCCTGCTTCACTGTGGAGTCAAGCTACTGATCCCTTCGCGGGGAGCCAGCCATGCACATCGCATCATGCATGTATAAGCACGTGTGAGTAGTGTATAGTAAATACAAAATAACTCCCTCAGTTTTGAGGGTAAAAATACAGAATAAATTTCGGAAATTTGTGAAATGAATTTCGCACATAATGACACCGAAAACAATAAGAAAGGAAAATAGATTGTGATTGACCTCTCAGGGGTGAGGTGCATATATACACCCTACACTCCCTACTCTAACTCTGCCTCCTGTCCCAGTGCATCAACACCCATTATTGGGAATGGTGATCAGAGGTTACTAGGGAATCTACCACATCCTGGAACTTTGACTGCCCTTATAACAAGAGAAATGCCCCCGTGAATCCATACCCAGTCCCTAACTTGGTAAACAAGATGGCCAACTCTGGCCAACCCACGAACATATCCGGTGGTAGCAAGACTACCATGTATCTATTGTCCAAACTCGGTAAGGATGGAAAACTTACACTGCAGGAATGGCAGTGCTATTAGAACAGAACCTCTGCCTATTCTGCAGTAGGCTGGGCTACACAGCCAAAGAATGCCTGAGATCCACTGCCACAACCACAAAAGGACATGCAGCCTCCATAGCAGAAGAAATTGAGGAAGAATCTGAAGCAATGGACATTTTGGAATCAAAAGAATAGAAGTACAGGCCTCCGACTCTAGCACCAGTTGTTTGCATTGGACACCAATGATGCTACTACAGAGAAAACAAACAACACATCCACTCTCTCAATCCTGAAAATCCCAGAACTTCCATCAAGACCCCCAACATTGAAATCAGGATTCTGATGTCCCTCTTATGCATGCAAACAAGTCATTGAAAATTTCAACCTGTTTCACAGAAACACCTCCAACCCTCCGAATCTGTGAGACTCTAGTTGCTCAGCCATCCTTGGACACCATTTGCTTACCTGCTATGATCCATTGATTGACAGGGCATTGAGTAATACTTCATTCAGATTTTCCATCCCAACTGATTCTGGGTACCACCGAGCCCACAGTTTCCGCTCAGTGCTCAATCTGACCCTCCAAAAGATCCCGCTCAGGGAACCTTGACCACCGCGGACCCCCTACTGTTTCATAGACAAATGGTACAATCTGTATATTTTTCTTTCCAGACTAGAATCTGTTTTGTTAAATACCTATCTCTGAACCATTAATACAGATTAAACTGTAGATTTTCTGAGAATTGCAGGACACCCTCCTAATTTCTACAGAAGGCCTCACCACTGCCTGGGCAACAATCCTTGACCGTTCACTGCCATGACCACCTTGACTCCGACCAGTAGAACAATCTAGTTAGATGATGGGATGTCTACCCTAAAGAGGGGGAAAGCAACTATCAACCACACCAGTATTGACTCAGACAGAGATACTCAACCCTACTCTTTGGACACTCCAAATATCCTCTTGGAAAGACCTTGTCAACCTTCAACTAGAATCCTACATCCCAACATGACTTATGACCCCAAAACAGAACACTTGTCAAGTCCACAATACCAAGCTCCGGCTTACTTGGCAGTACCGACCAAACGACCCTTACTGTTTAATCCCACACACTGGTGACAAGTTATTTCTCACTAGTACATGGTCTTGGCTCAGTACATTTGGCACATTATATGGTTCACTCCCCTCATCCCATCCCCTCTATTATTTATTATTCTTTTATTCCACATCCTTTTCCTTACCTGTTTCCCTTTGGGACATTTGCTATTCACTTATTATTTGGTTATGGCCCTATTGTTTTATGTTCAGCCATTTTTCTATTGTTCTATTTTCATCCACACTCCTATTATTTTATTCCATCAAGCCTCGGGAATGCCAACGATGTGAGCGGGCAGTGGCCAAGTCCTGCAGGCCGGGAGTAGGGGCTTTGGCTTTGTCAGGCACTGGTATTGCCGATGATGTGTGGACCGAGCATTATAGTAATAGTGCCAGCTTTACGATGCTGGCTGGAAGCGGCCAAGTCCTGCAGGCCGGTCGTAGTGGCTTGGCTTCAACGTGCTCGTGCATTGCGCCCTACTTTCTGTGCATGCCACTGATTTGGGACAGAAGAGATACCTGGGAGAGTGCTGAGAGTGTCAGCCCGAGTAAAGGACTTTAGACAGGAGGAGGGAGGACAAGAAGGCATAAACCTAGTTGATTTCCAGAACAAAGAACCATCTACATACATTCACTACTTATATAGGTTAAGAAGTGAGATATGGAACAGGGTGGCACAAGGAATGGAGAACAATAAGGTATGGAGAATCATGTGGAGGTATTGTCCACAATGATCAAGAATAGAACAAGGAATGTGGACGACAATAGAACAATGAAGTATGACCGAGAACAAAAGAATGAAGGAATGTAAAATGGGGATAGAACAATAAAGGACAGAATAATAGAAATGTGGCCAAGGATAGGACAATAGGAAGTGACTGACTATAAAACAATATAGCCATGGCCGAGGATAATACAAGGACAGGAAGTCCCAAGGTGAGGTGGATCGAAGGGTGAGGAGTAGGCGTGGTGGGATTAATGGGTGGTGAGTGGCGTAGAGTATGTGAGGGGTGAGGACAAGGAGTGTGGGTGGTGGATGTACCGAGCCGAGACCGGCATACCAAGTGATATGCATGCGGCGTGGACACTTGGATGTGGACATAGGATGAATTCTCGGTCAGCACTGCCGAATTAACCAGTCTCAGTATATGTACTTGACTATTCTCAGCCATATTTCATTGTTCTATTCTTGTTTACATTCCTTATTCTATTCTTGATCATTGTGGACAATACTTCCACATGTTCTTCATACCTTATTGTTCTCCATTCCTTATGCCACCCTGATTCCATATTTTGCTTCTTAACCTATATAAGTAGTGAATGCATGTAGATAGTTCCTCATTCTGAGTATCGACTTGGTTTATGTTTTCTCATCCTCCCTTCTCCTGTCTGAAGTCCCTTACTTGGGCTGACACTCTCAGCACTCTCCTGAGTCTTCCTTCTGTGCAAATTAGTGGCATGCATGGAAAAGCAGGGCACAACGCATGAGTACGTTGAAGCCAAGCCACCCCAATCGGTCTGCAGGACTTGGCTGATTCCCGCCAGCATCATGAAGCCGGCATTATTTCAATAGTGCTTGGCCCACACATTGTCAGCATTCTCAGTGCCTAACAACACCATCATGTCATCCAGGCTGAGCCAATAATACATCTATTACAGAAACCTAACTATACCATGGGGCCTCCAAAGTCTGGCCCACAGTCATCAGGACCCTCTTCATCAAAGAAACTCCCTACCGGCCCTGGCATCGGTTTCTCCCCTCCAGGCTTCCACACCTCCTTGCCCTTTCCCTCCCTACTTGACCCTGGTACCAGGTTTGCAACCCCAGCAGCCCATCCCTCTTTGGGCATCCAATCCTCCCTGTCCAACTCATGTGTCCAAGGTATCCTCCCCCTTCCTTCCCAAGGACTCTGGAAACCCCCACAACCCTGAGACCTCCAATCCCTAGGCCTTCGATCATCCATTATGAGAGCATTTGGCATCTCAGAGGCATATGACCCCTGCTCACCTCATCTCCAAGGTCATTGATTCAGTCGACAATCTGAGTATGCCGACTTTCCATTCAGACCAGGCAGTCCCAGATCTGCTCCAAGGTGGCCACAATCTCTGCACACCCAACCTTTGGGGGTGAAGGAACCACCACCTCAATCTTGTTCTTTGAAGAAGACATTTTGGGGACCTCTGTCTCCTCTCGAGGCTGCTGTTTCTGGGATACCCCCCTGACAACTGACACCCTATGAATCTCGCACCTTGTCCTACTATTTTGACAAGGAGTGCAAGTTTTGACCCACGTGATCCACTCGCAGTTCCTTCCCCACTTACAACAATAATTGCAAGGCTTGTTCCCCAACAGCAAGGGGACCTCTGCAGTGATAGCCTGATGATACAAATCAGGTCATTGGCAGGTCAGTGCCCAACAACTAGATTTGAAGGGTCTGAGACCCACCTCCTTTCTGGCAGCCTGCACCTCACAAACCAGTTGGTTCTCAAAGACTTTTGGGCTTGGGAAATGTGCCCCTGCTCCTCCCTACAAAACTGATGCTCCTTCTCTGTGTCTTGTGTGGAACTGTTACGTCCAGCCATGGGTGACATAGGGGCATCCTCTCCTCCCTCTGGATTCCTGCTAACTGGTGATGGGACAGAATCTGGAATTGATGGAGTATTTCAAGCTGACGAAGAATCACCACCCTCGCTAGTGGTTTTTGGAGGGACATTCCTATCCCCGAATCCTGATACAGTGGCAAACCCTCCCCAAGGCGGCTCATCTTCCCCTTCCCGTTAATCTTCCATTCCCTGATTCTGTTAGGGGACAGCCTCCTGCCCTCTAATGTTTATTCTTTCCCAGTATATCCTTTATTTTCTATCTCCCTCCCCCTGTTAATTCCTTGGTTTCATTCTCATTTGCACTTGTTCATTGACTGTGACATGACTTACTCATGTCACAGTCACTAGCTATATAGTTTTGCTGCTTAGGTAAGGGATCCTCACCTCATTCTCTTCTGGATCCCTTACCAGGTATGCACCAATGTTATACTTAGTCTTCCTTTAATATATATTAACTTCTGGATCCCTTACCAGTGTCTGACTGGGTCTGTGGGTAGGCTTAGGGTTAGAGTCCCTGAGTCAGGCCTAGGGAGAAGGCCAGGGCTGGGTGGTGTCCCGCTGGTTCTAGCTCCCAGCAGTTGCCCAGGAATCAGTACCAGCGTGAGTTGCCCTTACATTAGAATGAGGTCACCCAATAAGGACCGAGGGGCCGGCCGCGCACTTCAAACGCGAGTGATGTCCTCGCGCAGAGACTATGGCGACTGAATACCCTCCCTCCTAATCCCTCATAGGGATCCGACTACGTTGCAGCATTGTCACATGTGTACCTAGGTGGGAAAGGTGATAGCTGGATGTTCGGTGACACGAGAGAGTGGACCGCTTCGGGCGACACTGTAAATCGCTGCATAGTCGGTAGAGCGTACCGCCCTCTGAAGGCCAAGGCGACGCTATAAACCCCCAATACCCCCAATACCCCCAACACCTTTCTCCCGTATTCCTCTGTTCCGACTACCTAGCGTATCTACACGCCGAACAACCCTCTACGCTATTCTACAATCCGTACACCCACCTCACACTCGCACTCTCCAAACCGGATCCCTTCGTGCCTCACCCTCACTCGAATCCCCACTGCCACACGACCCTTTACACCGCAACTCCTTGTCCCTGGCCGGAGATCCTCCTATGGAAACCTACAGTAGTTGCAGCTGCTGTGCGGACAAGATGAGCAACAACCTGTGGATGCTCGGCCAAGCGAGCATCCTGGTTCTCCATCCCTGTTATACATCGCAGGCTCCGTACCTTGGACCCATCGGCGACACCGCTGACCGTGCGTGACGCACTACGTGACGCGCTCGCCGAGTATACCCCCACCATCACTGCCGCATCCGCCTTCCAATCCACCTTAGGCTAGCGGCGACAACCCTACACGTCTTGGCAGACGTGCATCTGCTCCTAGAGAGCCCCCCCCTTCTAATCTGCTTGGACCCCTCTATCCCCTCCGACACTGCATGGGGCCTCCTGAGCGCAGCCGGGCAGCACCTACATTTGCGCAGTCATGCAGCGACCTCGAGGCGGCGTAACTGCGGTCGTTCCATGCTGTCACTCATAGTTGCACAACAGTGCGTTCCGACGACAGCCAAACGACGCTGCCCCTACCACCGCTTGTCACCGAGCGATCCACACGGACCACGAGTGCATGGACGCCCCCGCAGGGTCTCTGTCCAGGCCGCTTGCGGTGACCCCACGGCCTTTCCCTGTCACCGTTGCTCGCGTTGGCTCACTACGCACGAGAGCGTTCGCCGTGGACATGGATATCCGCCTCGCCATCGATCATCGGCATGCAAGACCCGCCTAGTCAGTTACCACGGCCTGCCCTCCGCGAACGTTACGCCGTGGAGGTTAGTGGAGTACCGCAACCTGCTCGCCGCGAACGACGTCTGCGACAAATGCCCCATGCCCTCCAGCCTTCTCCCAAAGCCACACCGTTGGCCGATCGTACAGGCTCGCCGACTCTGCCTCCTGCACCTCCACGTGTGGGCCGCCGCCGTTCATCATCGCACAAGAATGCTTTCTGGTGACAGCAAGATGTCACCGACCCCTGGCCATCGCTGATGAGACGAGACCCATTCGCGTTGCCCCGCTTCTCACAAGCAGGACCCCCAATATGCGTGGTTGACGACATTGCCTCTGCAGCTGCTCGCCCTGAGAGATTCACACGGACGACTGGCGCTCCCTTTGACCCCCAACGGTCGGGCCGGTCATAGAGACCACACACGCACGCCACGCGACACCTCGAGCCCCCTTTTGCGCCGATCGTTGCTGCATGGGATGAACAGGAGTCGTGCACCGTCTTCACCCTCGCTATTGGTACCATCCTGGGTCGCAGCCGATAAGGAACTACGCGTACGCACTTTCCCGCAACGTCCAGGCTGGCCCAGGGAGACCGACATATGCCCGCGTTGAATGGGCAAAAGCTCCCTCTGGATGCTTAAAACAAACCTTGCCCTGGCTTGCCGCCCATTCTCGAGCACGAAGCCCGGACGGCCCGCAGGCACAGGAGTCCAATCCCGGATAAGCCGCGCAAGCCCCGCGCATCGTGTATGCCCACGCCCCAATGCCCTTCCCACCTTCGCCCATTGCGGACGACTATGAGACGAGCGTCTGGCTCGTGCCCGCATGAACATCCTTCGCTGCAGAGGATGCCATTTTGCACACGTGCCCTCCGTTCTGCCGCACACGTCGTCACAGTGGTAGATGCAAGATCGCCGCATTCTCGAACGCGTCCAGTCATCCGTCCTCCGCATTCTCCAGCAACTCCGCGTTCCCTGCTGCGCCGAACATCACGACGGTGACGTGGACTCCGCACGTTGGAAAATCCTGCCCCACGCACCACGACCCCATCATCGCAGCGTGCAACGCACTTGCGCAGGTCATCGCACTGTCCTAGGTGCCCCACGCCCTTGTGCGACCCCCCGTGACCCATGGTCCCTAGCAACCGGACTGGCTGCAGAGACGCCCCTTCGAGAAGTTGTTGCCGCGTGTACCCCCTTCGAGATCCGTACTGCCGCCATCGACTTGTCTGAGCCCCCGCCTCACGCATCGCATTCAAGCGCATCCCCTCGTCCGCCGTGTTGCAACCGTTCGTGCTCCTTGCGTGCATGCCTCTCGGTGTATCCGTCTCCCTTCCTATCGATGTCGCTCGCAAAAGGGCGGAACATCAAGTAAGGGCGGTCAAGGGTCGGATGGCCCAGATAGACCTGGTGTGGAATAGGAGAGAGATCCATTTGAGGGACTTGAGAAATTGGGAGAAGGAGTTGCGAAGGATGAGGATGAGGATGAACATGAGGACTAGGGCGAAGTTGAAGTTAGCAACCAGGTAGCTGTCAAAATCCTGATGACAAGCCACTCACCCGCTCCTTCCCACTCGTCCCCGGTATCCAACGCGCCGCCTACGCTCGAGTGACGCGCAACCCAGCGTACCCGCGGCCGTTGATTCGCCGGCTCGTCCATCCCGCCTGAACGTGTAGTTGCGCCACGCTTGCATGACACGTCCTCAGGCCTTCATCGCGAGCCACCCGAGTACTGGTGACGTGGCACTGCGATGGCGTCAACCGACGCCAGTGCGAGATCGCGTAAGCAAACCGCGCTTGCGCCCACTTTCCCTCCGACCACTCGATCGCCGTCACCCCGTGCGTAATGTCCCCACCCGCTGCCACTCGCTGCGAAAGAGGTAGGCGAAACATCGCGACCCGCTCGTCGCAGGCGACGTCTACATCCGCGCGCTCATCCCTAGTGCCCAGCGCGCCGCCTACGCCTGAGCGGCACGCGACCTAGCATACGCACGGCTCGCTAGCCCCGTCACCTTCATATGCCACGTCCCCGGATCTCTGTGATGCGCCGTCTGAGCATACGTGACGCAGCCCCACGATGCCCTCGATGGCCGCCCTCATGCCAGTGCCCGCGCATACCTGCCTGTGGCCCACGGTCCCCAACAACCGGACAGGCTGCAGAGACCCCCGTTCTCCCTGACAGCGCGTAGGTGTCGCCCAGTAGCCTTGACGCGACGCCCCACTATCGCTCCCTACCGCTGCTGTCGGGCCCGGGGACGCCCCAGGACGCCATGCAGCCCGACCCGCTCTCATGCGTCATCGTCGTCGCCGGCCCTCGTACGGTCTTGCTGATGCTACGTCCCCGCACGTCGACCTCCCGCACCTCTGCTTGTCCGTGTCCGATACCCAAGCGTCCGCCCCACGTTTTCACGCGCACGCCTTCGCCACTCGTCCGCTCGTGTCCCTGCACGTCCGCCTCCCGCATCTTCCGCGTGCTTGTCATCACTCTCTGTTCGTGTAGCACCGCGGTTCCGAAGGGACAATCCGGGACCTCTGCCACGCATCGTCCTGATGCGTGTGATGCGCACCCCATACGCACCCCATTGTTGTTGCCAACTGCGGACGTACTCAGGCGAGCCACGATAGACCCACATGCGCTACCGGACTCAATTACCCCTCGCGCACATGCCGTGTCTGCCAGAACCAATGTGCGCTGGTACCGCCACTCGTTCGTCTGCCCTCCGGTCCCTGCCACCACGTCCGAGCCCTACCGCCTCGCCTCTGTCCAACTCGGGCACCATGTGGCCCCTCCTCATCTCAGCCACCACCTCCACACACACCACATCCAGAGCTCCGCGTACGGTGGCACTTCGTACCCGTTGCATCTGCAGAGGTGGCGGGCTTGGCAGGCATCACTGTGGGGACTCGGGATGTAGACCATACTGGGGCCCAGAGACACGCATCCCATCTGGTCGCTCTACTCCTCGCACCACGCCCATGTTCTCGTCCAGCAGCACCGGGTCGACACTCCTGCGGTTGTCTCCTACCGCCGCCGCCCGCTCTGACTTGCGCCCAGACCTGAGCAGTCGCTAGATCCCATTCCCACTGCATCTTCCTTCCTGCACCTCCCGCCTACTGCCAGACGCGCGATGCAGGCTACGCGATCTGCCTACCATTCGGACGTACACCGGCAAGTTGCAACCGCCGCAACGTGTACTGGACGCGATCCTCATATGCGACACGGACGCCTTGATGCGCCGCAACCCAGGCCCTCCGTAGCACCATCAGTACCGCCTCGAGTACCATCGCACCCCTCTTGTCGCGGCCGACAACGAGCGGCACACACGCGCCTCTCACTCTTTCCCGACGCCCGGCGCAGTCGCCACCGCACGCGCCGTCACGG
>QLPI01011317.1:0-10202 GCA_003314275.1 Chroogomphus rutilus | reverse complement strand
TCTCCAGAGTTTCTCCATAGTTTCCTCTTTTGTATATTTTGTTCTCGTGCTTTGTCATTCAATATTATGGCCCATGCAGCCAAACAAACCCACATTAAACCCCACAACCACCTGCACTGTTTCCGGGACCTTTCCGATCGACCAAAGCCCGAACAACCGATTTCCGAATGTCCGAAACACATTCCGAGGCCCCACGATTCCGACCCTCCGTAGTCCGCAAATCCAACCCTCCGAAGACTCCGAAAATCAAGGTTCCGTTACGATTGATAACCGACGCGCAGGACTATCGTGTACCTCACTCCCTTGTTCTCCCTTATATTGACCCCTTGTACTCCCTTTTCCCCTTGTTTTATGACCGTCAAAGATAGTACAAGGATAAGTCACATGTATATAGTCTTCCAGTCGACTAGACTGTTCGCTAGTATGAATATCGATTTAGTCTCCCACCAGTTTCCGATTCATTTCTGGTAAACTCCCGCCTCCTTTTCCGAAATTAGGGACAGACGATCGAAGAGGGCGTAACACATAAGTTGAAGCCAAGTCCCTTCGACCTCGAACACCTCAGTGACCGGATTGAACTATTCCGCGACCTACCCTAAGTTTCTGGCGCCTCCGTCCCCGTCCGTAATCCGCCCGACTTCCGTCTCGGCCCTCGGCCCCGTTACCGACCCTCGCGCTAACCCAGATAACCCCTTCGGAAGTACTAGCTAAGTGCCTGACACGTGGACTTAACATTCAACTGACATAGCCAACCTCTCGCATCGTTTCACATCGTTGCTTGGTTTTTGTATATAAAGGCCTCTGGCTCACCTCTGTAATAACAAGTTCAAGTTCACAAGTTAAAGCCCCAAGTCAAGTCTACAAGTCCAAGTCAAGGCTAGTCTAGAAACGTCTAGACTATTGTATTCAAGTCCCAAAGTCAAAGTCCAAGTCTTAGTCAGCGTGACACGTTCACGTCTCATCAAGGTCACGTCCCTGTCACATCACACCATATTTCGTTCACTATCTATTTCCATTCGTACATTGCCAAGTCACAGAACCTATTCTAGCTGTGCCGAACGACTGCGCTAGATCCCACCAGAGAAAAGGACCGGTGCGCGCAGGCTTTTAGGTATTCATTACCTAGAGCAACTCTACACCGTACCATAGTAGAACGGGTCCGCGCACTCTTGCATGCAAGCGGGCTGCCAAGGTTCCTCTGGGGAGAAGCTGCACGACATGTTGTGTGGCTAATGAATAGGACCTCAACAAAAGCAGTCAGCGGTCAAACACCTTATGAAGCCGCATTTGGCAGCAAACCTAACTTACTGCATGTGCGCGAGTGGGGAGAGAAGGTATGGGTGCGAACAGAGGGTGGTGATAAGTTAGGAGGCCGTGTAACAGAGGGATGCTGGGTTGGCATCGACGATCGAAGCAAAGGGTTTAGAGTATACTGGCCAGACAAGCGGACTGTCACTGTAGAAAGGAACATCTATTTCGACACTAGCGCAGCATCAGCTTCTCGTCTCGAGGGGGAGGAATGGCAAGTTATCGAAATGACAACTGACGCACCTTCCTCTGCAGCACACAAACCTGCTGTCTCATCAGCACCTCCTGCTCTCGAAACATCACCCACAACTAACCCATCCGACTCTGAAAATGAAGCCCCTATGAAATGAGTACAAAAACTAAGTCAGCGTCTTCGAGATATTTTAGATGGACACGGCACCTCCACTCACCATTCATCTGACCCGGCTATCACCCCAGGAGTACAACTACCTACCATTGTTGAAAGGTCACCTGAAATTCTTGAAGGAGAAGGATTAGCCGACTGGATGATGTTAGCAGCAAATGATGATGAATACGCACTTGTAGCCGAAACTAGTGAAGTCGAAGCATTTGAGCCTCGCTCTTTAGCTGAGGCCAAATGCCGTCCTGACTGGGAGCTGTGGGAAAATGCAATTCACGAAGAATTAGCTTTACTCAATCAATCAGGAACTTGGGAACTTACCGATCCACCCAAAGATGCCAATATTGTTGGCTCTAAATGGGTTTTCCGTGCGAAAAAGGACGCAGCTGGAAATGTCGTCCGGTACAAGGCTCGCCTCGTCGCGCAAGGCTTCTCCCAAGTCCCAGGTGTTGATTACTTTGACACTTTTGCCCCCGTAGCCAAGTTGGCCTCAATCCGAACCGTACTAGCCCTAGCTGCTGCAAATGATATGGAGTTGTATCAGATAGATATAAAAGGCGCGTACTTGAATGGAGAACTCACCGAAAGTGAAACTGTTTACATGGCACAGCTGCCTGGCTATCACGCACCCAACTCCTTAGGAAAGGTGTGCCATCTAAAAAAGACCCTGTATGGACTCAAACAGTCAGGAAGGCGATGGTATCAAAAACTCGTCGAAATAATGACTCACCTAAACTTCACTTGATGTGATGTTGACCAGGCCATGTTCTTTCGCAAGAACGATCCCGAGTTGACCATAGTATTGGTTCATGTTGACGATTGCACCATTGCCCCGTCATCAGCTGACCTGATTGTTGGTTTCAAAAAGGGCATAGCAGAACATGTTGAAATCACTAACCTGGGCGAGCTGCACTGGTTGTTAGGCATTGAAATAAAACAAAACCGCGAGCGATGTACCATCCACCTCTCCCAACAATCGTATATCGCCTCAATCCTTCGCCGGTTCAACTTCGATGAGCTGAAGCCCGCGTCCACACCCATGCAGCATGGGCTGCTCCTATCCATGGCCGCGACCCCTAAGACAACGACCGAGTGGGCCATGATGCATGATACGCCATATAAGGAAGCCATTGGTTCACTGATGTATGCTGCGCTTGGAACGAGGCCTAACATTGCGTTCGCCGTCCAATCCGTGTCACGATTTTCAACCAAGTATGGACCTACTCATTGGAATGCTGTCAAAAGAATATTTCAATATTTAAAAGGGACAGCTCACCTTTGGTTGATGTACGGCCATGGGGATGGAGCCTTGACAGGGTACGCTGATGCTGATGGCAGCATGGCCCACGACCGACACGCAATCTCCGGCTATGCGTTCATTATACATGGAGGCGCGGTATCCTGGAGTGCAAAAAGACAAAATATTATTTCATTGTCTACAACTGAAAGCGAATATGTTGCAGCGACTCACGCAGCAAAAGAAGCACTCTGGCTTCGCTCCCTCATAAAGCAAGTTTTTGATGTCGAACTTGCGCCTATGACCTTGTTTTTGGACAACCAATCTGCCATAGCACTAGCGAAGGACCATCAGTACCATGCTCGTACAAAGCACATCGGCGTACGATTCCACTTCATACGCTGGATCGTCGAACAAGGCACAATTCGCCTCGTGTACTGTCCCACTGACGATATGGTGGCCGACACGTTGACTAAAGCTTTGCCATCTGCGAAAGTAAAGCACTTTGCCATCAAACTTGGGCTATCAACGGTGTGAGGGGGAGTGTTGGAAAAGCAAACCGCCGCGCCCGAAATCCCCGATTAGTAAGCAAGGCCATTATTGGCCATTTTAGGTCTTGCGCAGGTGCAAGACATTCTTTTATCCTTTTTTATTATATGTTTTATTGTCTACGAAAAGTATAAGTAGTTACAGACCATGTACAGTCTCCCTCAGTGGTTTGACATCGCGCAAACACTGAGGTAAGACATTATCCGACTCCCATACTATATTTTGCTTACCTGTATGCTACAGTGATATTGTCGTATAGGTAAATATTACAGTGGTTTGAGATCGCGCAAACACTGAGTGATATTGTTGTATAGTTTCTTGTTAACTTTACATGCATGTGTCCAGAAGCCGCGAAATTTTGATGGAAAAGAGCAAGGCTCAAGTGGAGGATCAACAAGGACCCAGTCCATATCCCAAGATAGAGAAACCTGATGCACCCCTGAAGCCACGCATTGAAATGTACCTGGGAAGATGTGAGTTACTCGGCTTCCGTCCTGGAATGCGATGGAAGTGAATTCTGTAAAATAATTCGATTGTTCACCGGTGATGATGTCCCAGATACGAACTGTGTTGTCGTAGGACCCAGAGATGAGTCATGTTCCATCGCCAAGATCTGATCTTTCAGGCCAGAAGCAGACAGATCTGATGCATAACGCTACAGAATATTCCATGCCGACACCACATGAACGTTACATTGCTATTGTTCATTGTATACCATGTCAAACAGGGTTGCAACACCGATCGTGCACAATACCCTGTTGTGACAAAATATTATTGAGTGGCATTGTACACATTTTCTACACTAAAGCTGTAATATCTCCCCCAATCACTCCCAGATCAATGTGCAACTCTGCACAGAAGTTCTATACACCATGAAGAACCTGTACAAATATTTACAGGAATTTAGGGAAATTGTCAGGAGCCGGATTCTGACGGACTTCGGTACTGCCGAAGGGTGTTGTCGAAAAGGTCGGGCGGACTATGGCCAAGTCCTGCAGGCCAAGAGTAGTGGCATTGGCTTCAACGTACTCGTGCGTTGCGCCCTACTTGCCGTGCGTGCCACTGTATTTGCAACAGACAGATACTCAGGGGGATGCTGGAGATGCCGGCCTGAGTTGAGGACTTAACAGAAGAGAAGAAGGTAGAAGGGCCTAAGCCTAGTCGATACCCAGAATGAGGAAGTAAGTACATGCATGTCCTACTTATATAGATTAAGAAGCAACATGTGGAATAAGGAATGTGGGACAACAAGGTATGCAGAGCAATGTGGTTGTTGTCCACAATGAACAAAATTAGAACAAGGAATGCAAAGCGGGGATAGAACAATAAAAGACAGTATAATAGGATCGTGACTCGAAAGGGGACAATAAGGAGTGGCCGAATATAAAACAATGACTGTAACCGAGGATAACACAAGGGGTAGGGGGTACCGAGGTGGGGCGGATCGAGAAACGGACGAATAGTATGACGGATGTGCCGATCCGAGATCATGGTATCAAGTGACGTGCATGCGGCGCGGATATTTGTACGTGGATGACGGATGTACGGAACCGAGACGCGTTATGCATGCTGCGTGGATGCTTGTACATGGACGTGGGATGGTTGTTTGGTCGGCACTGGCGAATATCCGGGACCTCGGTACGTGGACTTGACAGAAATATTCCGTGTAATTCTATGTACCCGGCCTCATACCTAGCTAGCCCCATGATCCGGAAGAGTAGTTATTGAATGAGATACAGAAGGGGAAGCAGGGAAACAAATAGGAGGACATACAGGGGATATAGGAGAATGCACTCACATGCAGAGGAACGAGAGATAGTGAATCCGGGGTGCATATATGCTGCCACCGAGGACAGCTGACAGAAAGACAGGAGGGGAGGACATGGGACATGGCTCAGGAAGGAGATATTTGTTGCGCACAAGAAGGGAACAAAGGGAGAAGCACTTATATTTAATTGGCACCACTGACAGGTGTCATATCTCTATGAAGATTCCATCGGGGCAGTCCACAATGGGCCAGCCCTGCATATGCTCCACAATTTTCACTAACTACAGATCATAGTTACATCATGGGATATATTTGTATAAAGCTACTGTAGTTACAAGGAATGAGACAAGAAAAACAATATCTTTATCCCCCATTGCTAGCCACTAGGTTATACTTGAAATTCATCACTTGCGCTGAACCGAAGGTTAAGCGCCGAGTGCTCACCTACCTATCCAGGAGTAGAACCACAGTTACTCGTCATACAGTCAAGCCAGGTTGCAGCTGGGTTCCCCACATCATATACTATTATATTATACATCTAAACATTAAAGTTTCTCTTGTGGGAGAACCACAACTTGCTCAACCGGCGCTTTGGCGCCCAGACCGGTTCCCCGGAACGGCGCCTAAGCAGTGGTGAAACCTGGGACTTAGCCTAGGGTAGATCATCAATAGCACAATATATTCTCTAGCAATAAATACAATAAAAATCATAGTAAAATCCAGGGACTCATTATCCTATTTGTAGTATTGACTCTCCGATATTCTAGCGCGGGAAACCCCAAGGAAACCTAGTTTACAACTCCAAACAACATACCCGAGATCACACTAAACGTCAGGCTCCAGGTTGATCCGCTAGGCGATAACAAGGCACTCTAATCCCACATGGAATATTAACTATTGTATATTCCCTATCCAGCTGATCAGATCTAAGCAAGATTAGATTGGACATGATTGGGCTCGGTATTGCCTCAAGGCGATCAGGCAATCAATATGCCGCCTGATACACCATATCCAGGAACCCCACCGACAATGTCACTGAAGGAACACTTTTAGCCGTTTATTTTGTATCATCCATCATGCCCGAGGGAGCAATTGCGGACTGATTTTGATCGGGGTTGTGTTCCATGTTGGAGCAAGATGCAGGGAGATCAGTTTGGGTTAATCCTCGGAGTGAGTTTTTTTATTGATTATTCTGGATCACTCGGGTCAGGGTTTTACAGGACGCTATAACTCCCAACAGATACCTGATGGCCACAATTCCCAGACACAATTCTTTTTTTCAGGTTGATGGAGGGTCAAACTTTGTTTATTTGACAAACATCTCAAATGTTGTTCTGGAGACTCGGTTCTGAAATCAGTCATATGCTTCCCGGATACAAGAACAAGGTTACATTCAGAGTCCTGGTTTCCTGGATCGTGGGAAACAGACTAGATTATGCTCGGGTACATATCATTTAGCAATCAGGGTTGCACTAAGATCACCTATATCAAATTAGGTTGAACTGAACCAGTCTCAGAGTATGTAGACATTGATCCGAGACCCCACATGGATGCTACATATCACTTGGTGATCAAGGTTGCTCGATCCATAGAGTAAGATTACTGATATCAAATTGGGTTAGACCGGATAGGGGTAGGAGTGAGTAGGAATTGATCCAACATGCCGCATGGCTCCTAGAAGTTGCTTGCCGAACAAGATTACGCCATTGATGGAGCAAGAATACCGATGTTAGATTAGGTGGGAGTAAGTCTAGCCCAACCTGATATGTGTATCTTTGCACCATTGTGGGGCAATGCTCTCCATCCAGAATAAACAATAAACAATACAGAGTTCACGTGGCATATCTTTTGCCTACTGATCAACTCATGCCTGGTCTTGTTGAAGCAATTCTATTGGTACTCAGGATTGTTTGCCGTGTCAGTTCAGTGACACTCGCTTTGTAATTCCTCATCTGTTTGCAACCACTCCTTTCCCTCAAGCCAAACAATTGTTAATGGTGTGTACTTGATCAGAGCCACTGATATTTCAACAACTCTAATAATCTGATCACGAAAATATCAAGCTTGGGAAAATTGTCGGGGCACTGTACAGCCTGAGTTAAAATTGCATGCCCCTACGTGTTTACTAAAGTGTTGACGGTACCCTAATCAGCGTGATAGATTATCAACAATAAACAATGCACAGCGTAGGCTAAAGAAAAACCAGATGAGCTCTCCATCCGACCTGACCCCAATCTCATATTGGTAATTTTAAAATGACGTATCGGATTAAGCAACATCTCAATCTGATCTAATCTGTTATCGGGAATCTAGCCCCATTGGTGGGGCAATCCTGAATGCCAAGTATCGCATTGAAGCTATGAACACATCCCGACCCAATCCGGTAAAGGTTTGGTTGTGGTTGTCGGTCACGGTCTGGTTGTCGGTCACGGTTTGGTTGTCGGTCACGGTTGGGTTGTCGGTCACGGTTTGGTTGTCGGTCACGGTTGGGTTGTCGGTCACGGTTTGGTTGTGTGTCGGTCACGGGTTTGGTCACGGTGTGGGGTTGTGTGTCATGTTTTGTTCGGCAGTACCACAGAAACATCAGCGGCAATTAAGTCGATGCATCATGGGACCTGATCGCCAAGTACAATATAAGCATCAGCGGCCATTAAAGTCAATGTGTCATGAGACCTGATCGCTAGGGACAGTATCAATGGCAATTACACTTAATCCATGATGGGACCTGATCGTCAGGTCCCAGATAGACATCATCGGCAATTATATTTAATCCATGATGGGACCTGATCGTCAGGGAACAGATAGAGACCATCGGCAATTATACTTGATCCATGATTTGGACCTGATCGTCAGGCACCAGAGAGACCCAGCGGCAATCATACTTAATACATGATGGGACCTGATAACCAGGCGCCCTATAGACATCATCGGTCATCATACTCAATCAATGATGCGACCCTGATCAGCGAGTGCCGTATAGCCATCATCGGGAATCGTACTGAATCAGTGATGCAACCCTGATCGTCAAATAATATAGAAGCCGTCAGCATGTTCCGAGCTGATCTTGTCACTCATAATCTGATATCGGCAATCGCACCCATCGGCGGCACGTGCCTAAGTGTCACGTTATAGAAGCGGTCCACAACCAACAACGGTAATCTTGATCAAATGGGTGGCACGACCCTGATCATGTGCTTCACATGAGGTGGTTCGGATCAACTCCGAGTTCCTGACATGATCCGGGTAACTTGATATAGGTCAACCCTGGTTGCCACGTGATAAATAAACTGGATCAACTCCGACCAACTCTGAGTCCCGGTCTAGCGTAATCTGGTATGCACTCAACGGGGGGTTTTTTTTTTTGATGCTGAGGACATAACCAAACGATATGCCCAAGCGCGTTGGTCACAGATCCCTGCGCATGATGGAGAAGCCACACTGTCTCGAATCACACCTGTCGGCACAGTACACCACACTCGATGACCCCAATCGACATTGACACATTGTTTATTCTTCATCATACTCGATGGTGCAACCGGGAACATATGATTCATATCATTTGGTTAAATTATTATTATTATTATTTTTTGATTTGCAGAAACATCTTGGTCTTAGTTGTAGACATTCTCTGTAAAATCAATGTGCGGCAATAAGGCTCATCTGGATATGGAGTTGATCCACTAGGTCACATGACTTCTATATGTTACTTGCCCATCAGTAAGATTACTGTTATCAGAATAGGATAGACCAGACTGAGGTCGGAATCGGGTTTGACCTAATACACAACTGAATTCAGAGTAGATTGGGATAAATTGGGCATGGACTGAGAAGGAGCTGATTTGGTGTTCCGTGTATAATTGATCATGCCCATGGGCCCTTTGTCACCACCCCGTAGCAGAAGCTAGGATGGAGTGTTAAAAGAATAACTTACCACTATCTTATCTCCTCTATTTGTTACCCTTTGCGCTCATACTATACTTTTAGCTGAGTTCGAAGTCAGTGGTCCTTAGTCACTGACCTCAAACTCTAGATTACTCGCCCTCATTGAGACACTAAGCTAGACTGCATCAACATAACCTTAGCATTTCAACATGGAGTACATGTGTCGATAGTTTTGTTTGGAGTACGGATTTCTCAAGAGCGATATTTGTAGATCAGATTGGTTTGGACCGAATCCGGCTCACAGTAAGAGTTGATACAGTACACCACGGTCAACCACAGGAGGTGTTAGTTAGATTACACACAACCAGATTGGGCTGGGATAGAGTAGATCCAATATGTCAATGTTTTCCATATGGATGCCATATTATACCTCACTTATTCTGGATTAAGCGAATCAGGGGTGTACGCTGGAGCAAGAATATCCGATTACATAAGTTAAAACTGATCAGCGGAGAGTGGGACAGAATAAGCCACATTGAAGCCAAATATGTTTATTATTGTTAGAAATAATATATTCTGGAACATTCCGGCAACTCG
Source organism: Chroogomphus rutilus (assembly GCA_003314275.1). NCBI lineage: Eukaryota > Fungi > Basidiomycota > Agaricomycetes > Boletales > Gomphidiaceae > Chroogomphus > Chroogomphus rutilus. The sequence continues at coordinate 500 of QLPI01011317.1, read as the reverse complement.
GTTAAGTCAGTACCCGGACATGAGTAGTTATGCTGCGATACAAGCGGATTTGCAGTGTAGGAATCTTATAGATAATTCTAGTGTTTTCCACCTTGTAGATAGTATATAAGGGAGCCATTGAAGGCTCATAGAAACAACAGTTTATTTTAAAAAAACAAATCTCCTGCGACAACAGGTTATGGGCCCCGGCCTATAGCGCATTAACAAAACCTTATCACACTTGCCAAATCTACCCCCAATATCATTAATCAATTGCCAACAATGTCGCTCGCCCAATCTAACTCACTATACCGAATTGATCCCTTGAATGGGAATAATTACCACACGTGGAAACAGAAGATACGGTGGATTTTGATCGATCAAGGACTATGGGACTACGTAACTGGGCCAAATTCAACTAGGCCGCAGCCAGTAGATCTCAACAATATTCAGCCGGGCGAAAAACAGGCAATCGCCGATTGGGACAAACGTGATCAACAAGCATACGCAGCTATATGCCT
>QLPI01011308.1:0-18016 GCA_003314275.1 Chroogomphus rutilus | reverse complement strand
AACAATAGGGTATGCAGAGCATGTGGTTATTGTCCACAGCAAGTAAAATTAGAATAAGAAATATAAGACGGGGATAAAACAATAAAGGACAGAATAATAGGACGTGCCCTAGGATAGGACAATAGGAAATGCCCGATTATAAAACAAGGCTGTAGCCGAGGATAACACAAGGGCAGGAAGTCCCGAGGTGAGATGGACCGAGGAGTGAGGAGTAGGCGTGGGATGGGGATGAGGAATGTGACCGATATGTGCGTCTGGCCGAGAACAACTCATTGAATAGTTTGTATTTGGTTGCTTAATGGAGTATTTTAGTCGGTACCGCCAAGTTACCAGATCCTCGGTATGTGTACTTGACACCTAGCCCTACTCAGAACCTCGCCATTGCTTCGACCTTGGGAGATATTACATTTTTTACAACTATATCATTCTTTGACATCATAACAGAACAGAATACAATCTCCCAATCTTGATCTCCTCTGTGACATTGAGGGGTGATGTGTCACCCCAATTCCCAACAGAATTACCCTATAAGGAATGTAGTAGCAGATCAGATATCAGAGATAGAATGGAATTGCAAATAAGGAAAGTGGAGTGGAATATTGTTAAATCCACATGTCGGTGCTTAGCTAGAGGCTTCCAGGAGGGTTTCCGGAGGGTTCCGAATGATTTCCGAAGGGGGGTTCGTACTCCGGGAACGGAGGGACTAAGGGTCGCGGACTCGGGATCGGAATTGGAATGGGGATGGAAAGTCGGGAAGTGCCGGGGGTCTTGGAACTGTTCATGGTATAGGGTGGTACGAGTGGTTCGAGGTCACAGGGACTTGGCTTCAACTTATGTGTTGCACCCTCCTCGATCATCTGTCCCTAATTTTGGAAACTCAGAAAGTTTACTGGAACTTAATCAGAAACTATGATGCAGAATTAAGTCGATATTCATACTGGCAAATAGTCCAGTCGACTGGTGACTTATATACATGTATCTAGTCTTGTACTATCTTTTTACCAAGTAAAGACAAGGGGGGAAGAGAGTATAAGGGGCAATATAAAACGAAGAACAAAGGAGTGAGGTACGCAATGATCCTGCGCGTCGTCTATCAAAGGAGCAGAACCTTGACTTCGGAATCTTTGGAGGTTTGGAAACACGGAACCTCGGAATGATGCATTGGAAATCCGGAAATCGGTTATTCAGACTTTGAGCAATCAGAAAGGTCCCGGAAACGGTGCGGGTGGTTGTGGGGTTTAATGTGGGTTTATTTGGCAGCATGGGCCATAACAAACATAATGAAAAAAGTAATAAATGTAAATGAAGTGAAAATGGATTTGCAAGGATATGCAAGGATATGGGATTGATGCAAATGAGTGGAGCATATTGACAGTTGCATGTGATGCCAAGATGGATACACAAGATGCATTGAATTCGAGGGCTGAAAATTGTATGGTTGAGTAGGCGAGTGAGGGCAGAGTTAGGCTGAATGGGCTGAATTGAATAGTCAGGCATGCTGGCACAGTGGTTTCTAATACTGGGTTGATGTCCAAAAAGAATTGTTTAGAGGGGGCCTTGGCAGGTACCTTTTCAATTATATGTAGGAATAATAGTTTATGTATGTGAACTATTATTCTACCCTTGCCTAGGATTATTTCCATGGATGTTCTATAAATCTGATTTAGTTCTTTTACTATGTTTTTGCATACCTTTTATGTTTTAACTGAGTAACCTTCTACTAAGCATATACTTAAGAGATAGAGGCACTGACCTTTGGATCAACATACCTATGAGAAAGTGGCACTGGCCTTTGGACCAACATACTGGGAGTGAGTGGCACTGACCTTTGGATCAACATACCTAAGGGTGCTTGATGCACTAGATAATCCGATAGATTATGGGTGATAGTAAGATTGATTGTTAAGTTACTTTTATACTACAAAACTAATCTCTATATTTACTAATTCTAAGCTGATTATGTAACTCCCTAATAAGGCAAGACCTTCTAGAAATTAGTAGAGTGTTACAGAAAGGGATGGAAGGTCCTGGAATCCCCTGGAAGTCACAGTATCACCTTTGTAGTCACTAATAATAAAAAGAAAAGGAATATTCCCATGGCTTGTAGTCTTGTGACTGGTCAAGTCACAAAATATTATTAGTTAATGAGCCACGCTTCTGGGCTGACCTTTATGTAATAGCTATTATATAAACCCAGGAATTTGTTGTACAAATTGGTCTGAGAACTTGACCCAGGAATTTGGTGCCATTTTCTGTGTATTAAGTAATTAACACCCAATTATGGTTCCTTGTGGGTCCAAATAGGAATAGGTGAAAAATATATGTTTTTGAGGTTTTTTCTTGGACTTGAGGATTTTGTTATTTAAGAGTTAATTACCATGAGTAGTTCACTCTTAAATGGCCAGCCAAAGATTATTATAATTTTTTGGTAGTCAATTTAAGACTGATTTGTTGAATGATTTTCTGAGTGAGAGAGGTTTGGAATCCAATATACTGATCCTGGTTCAGTGGCCCTTCATGTCTAGTGGAGAATTCCCCATTCCCTAACAAGGATCTTCCATCCCTTTCTGTAACTTCTGACTAATTTCCAGAAGGTCTTTCCTTATTAGAGAGTTATATAATCAGCTTAGAATTAGTATATATAGAGACTGGTTCTGTAGCCTAAAAAGAAAACCAATCTTATTATCACCCATAATTTTTACTTATTTTTTATATCTTTTTTATGTATGGAAATGATCTCAATGCAGCATCTTTTTGGTTCTAGGCAGGCGTTGATCCCAAGGTATGGCTACAAATATGTAGCATGGATCGCAATGGTCATACAAATGTAAACATGGTAATGATAACAATCAAAAAGGTATTAGTAGTCTTTACTACACCTATAGGATGATCCTTGTTTGGTCTGGGTTTCTGAATAATGATGAGGAAAGAAATAACTCGATACATCTTGACATTGTGTGAGTGCATCAAGGGTATTGATTGAGCTGAGCATAGAGGATGGAGATTCTATCTGACTGTGAGAGTAGTATTTTTATGACATATAACTGTAACTGTTTTATACGACTATTTGCTTGTAGTATGTGAAAGTGACCAGCTTCTGTTAATGGTATGACCTATATATGATCAACCCAGAATGGATCGCCATCCTTGATAGCATCTGTGTTAAATCCACATGTCAAGCACTTAATATAATACTTCCAGAAGGGTTCTATAGGTTATTGAAGGGTTCTGTAGGGGAGGTCAAGATTCCAAGGGTATAAGGGGTCAAAGGTTGTAAGGTCAAGGATAAGGATGGAAGGGGCAGAAAGGGGACAATGAAGTGCTGGTGTCAGGCACCGTACATACTGACAGGCCTCGGGAAAGCCGAGGGGGGTCGGACAGGTAAAGGCCAAGTCCTGCAGGCTAGAAGTAGTGGCATGGCTTCAACGTGCTCATGCGTTGCGCCCTACTTCCCATGCGTGCCACTGATTTGGGACAGAGGGATACCTGGGAGAGTGCCGAGAGTGTCGGCCCAGGTAAAGGACTTGGGACAGGAGGAGGGAGGACAAGAAGGCGTAAACCTAGTTGATTTCCAGAACAAAGAACCATCTACATACATTGGCTACTTATATAGGCTAATAAGTGAGATGTGGAACAGAGTGGCACAAGGAATGGAGAACAATAAGGTATGAAGAATCATGTGGAGGTATTGTCCACAATGATCAGGAATAGAACAAGGAATGTGGACAACAATAGAACAATAAAGTATGGCCGAGGACAAAAGAGTGAGTGAGAATAGAACAATGAGAGTGGCAGAACATAAAACAATAGGGCCACTGCCGAGTAGCAACAGAGAGTGAATGTCCTGAAGGTAAACAGGCAAGGGGAAGGAAGGGGAATGAAGGAATGACAAAGGATAGAGGGGATAGGATGAGGAAAGTGAACCAAACGATGAGCCAAATGTACCGGACCGAGAACATGTACTGGCGAGGGATGCCTTGTTACTGGTGTGTGGGACTAAAAGGCAAGGGTTGTTCGGTCGGTACTACCGAGTGAACCAGAGCTTGGAATCAGGGGCTTGACAGTATCCCCCCTCTAGCGGCTGAACCCATGAAGCCGGTAGGCAGAGTGGAGTTCACGGATGCGAACAGGAGGCGAAGAGAAGCCGCCACTGAAGAGGCCAAGGAGGCCCAGAAAAAACGGATTAAGGAAGTGCCGAAAAAAAGAAGGAAGGGTAGTAGAGGGGGACTGAGGAGGGGATTTCGGGAGTTATAGAGAACAAGACTCATAAGGAGAGCCATGATCGGGTTAAGGAGGCCAAGGAGGCCCACGGATTGAGTGAGCGGATGGCGGCCATATGGCCTAGCAGATGGGTGGTGACTGTGGAAGTTTCACAGCCAGACATATCGGGATCTTGGCACTTTTGCCAAGGTCTGGGAGGAGGGAAAGTCCAGGGGAGGACCAGTTGAGGGATGAGGGGGATTCAGGAGGTCCTAAAAATGTGAGGGGGCCAGTACAGGGCCGAGTGTACAAGGACAGGGAGTGAATGCCCGGGTGAGTGGTCATAGGTTTCCTTTATTCCCTGCTGATTGACATGTTTCTTGTAACATAAAAGCAAACTGGCCCGGGACGAAATCAACCCGATGGCTTGGGTCTCCGTGGAGGGTGCGGATGGGGCGGTAGAGCCCCCAAGTAAAAGGCCGAGACGGGCCTGTACCCAAAAGCCGAGCTGGAAGACCGTTGAGGCCGAAGTACCGCTGGCTGGGGGGTCCGGGCGGAAACGGACGGGGAGGTCAGACAGAATGGACAGATTGGGGTGGATGGAGGAGAGGCTGTGTCGATTAGAGGACACGGTGCGACTGCTCCTTGAGAGGGAGCCCGACTTGTTGGGACACCCGCAATTGGAGAAGGTGAGGGAAGAACAGAGGGAGTGAAGGATGGAGAGGAATTAAGGTCGGAATGGAGGGGACAGAAGGAATTAAGGTCGGAACGGAAGGAATGGAGGGGAATTTTTTTGGAGGGGATGTCTTCGGGAGGGGAGATTGCAAAGTTAGAAAGGTTTCTAGCCAGTTGCCACCCCCCCCTTTTAGGTAGACGTCCCAACGTCTACTAAAGGTGTCGGCCTCTAGCCAAGAAGAATGGTGAAGACTCGTAAGGGCAAATAATGCGCATATACGGAGTGAATGAATGGGAATGGATGGGGGCGGACGGAAGAGACCTTGGCCGAACGTGCCAAGTGACAATGCTGACCGAGAGGTCCCAGCTAAAAACTTGCCAGCCGTTCTGGTATACAAGCATGCACAAGGCAGTTGCATTGACTAGGGCTATTAGCGAAGCTTCTAGTGACGGAACAGGAATCCTGGGTGAGGCTTTTGGAGCAGTGGCAAGAGCCGACTAGACCGAGGCCATCGGATGCACCTAGAAACACTAGTGGCTTGACGGAACATAATACTGCCCAATACCCTGTTAATCAACGGATTATAGTGGGTGAGCGAGTTGTGACCGAATATTGCCGATAGACAGATCTAGTACATGACAGACGGATGGTGGACAGAGATTGTCCCGGATGGTGGACAGAGATTGTCCCGGATGGTGGACAGAGATTGTCCCAGATGGTGGACAGAGATTGTCCCGGATGGAAAATCGAATAGGATGCCAAGGATGGGGCATTGCCGCCAGGTTGGCACAAAAAACTGAAAATGTTGAGGAACCCAGTTCCAACTTATTCAGATGGCAGAAGGAATTAAACTGAAGAGTATAGAAAGACGTAGCAGTATTGATCTACTAGCTGCTGTGATTTCGTAAGGGCATAACCATAGGGAGTATGGCACGGGAAGTAGTGTTGTTCTGGAAATACTGTCAGGCACCGTACATACTGACAGGCCTCGGGAAAGCCGAAGGGGGTCAGACAGGTAAAGGCCAAGTCCTGCAGGCTAGAAGTAGTGGCATGGCTTCAACGTGCTCATGCGTTGCGCCCTACTTCCCATGCGTGCCACTGATTTGGGACAGAGGGATACCTGGGAGAGTGCCGAGAGTGTTGGCCCAGGTAAAGGACTTGGGACAGGAGGAGGGAGGACAAGAAGGCATAAACCTAGTTGATTTCTAGAACAAAGAACCATCTACATACATTGGCTACTTATATAGGCTAATAAGTGAGATGTGGAACAGAGTGGCACAAGGAATGGAGAACAATAAGGTATGAAGAATCATGTGGAGGTATTGTCCACAATGATCAGGAATAGAACAAGGAATGTGGACAACAATAGAACAATAAAGTATGGCCGAGGACAAAAGAGTGAGTGAGAATAGAACAATGAGAGTGGCAGAACATAAAACAATAGGGCCACTGCCGAGTGACAACAGAGAGTGAATGTCCTGAAGGTAAACAGGCAAGGGGAAGGAAGGGGAATGAAGGAATGACAAAGGATAGAGGGGATAGGATGAGGAAAGTGAACCAAACGATGAGCCAAATGTACCGGACCCAGAACATGTACTGGCGAGGGATGCCTTGTTACTGGTGTGTGGGACTAAAAGGCAAGGGTTGTTCGGTCGGTACTACCGAGTGAACCAGAGCTTGGAATCAGGGGCTTGACAGCTGGAGACTTAGGGGGGGTCAGTTGCGGTGTTGAAGTTGTATGACTAGTCATTTGGGTTTTTGAAGTCAGAGGGACTTGGCTTCAACTTATATGTTATGCCCTTCTCAATCATCTGTCCCTAATTTCAGAAAGTCAGAAAATGTGTGAGAGACTAAGTCAGAAACTTAGTTGATATTCATACTGGAGAATAGTCCAGTCAACTGGGGGTTATATACATGTAACTACTCCTTGTATTATCTACTATCTGGTCTAAAGACAAGGGGAGAGGAGAAATACAAGGGGTCAATAGGAAGCAAAGAACAAGGGAGTTAGGTATGTGGTGATCCTTTGAGATGCTTACCACAAGAGCAGAACCTTGGTTATGGAATCAGAGGAGTTGGGATTGCAGAACTTTGGATTGCTGTGATGGACTCGTGGGAAGGCAGTCAAGGGGTCTGTTCCTGATATTATGGCCGGAATACTCCAGGAAAGGGTATAGGTGGTTGCTGAAACTGAAATAGCTTTATTTGGAGAACATGAGCCATAATAGTATCCTCCCAATAGGACCGAGCCCTCAAGGTCCTATGTCTATTCATATGGTGAATTGAGCAGAGAAGGACCTGGGAATTTTCTTAGGTGTTTTGGAATGTAATGGGCATTTTCCAAGCACCCATAATCTCCTACTTTATAAAAGGGGGTCCCTACCTCTATGGGGTTCTTCCTGCTTTTACCCATATCAAGTTACGACTGAGAGCTTGAAGTGGAACTTGTGGAACAGACTCAGGCCCTTGAGGCCAAGTATGTGGAAAGGGTATGTCAGTTGAAGGAAGAAGGGGCAAAAAAGAGGGAGGAGGCCCAGAAGGCTAAGGAAGCCTGGAAGGCTGAGGAAGTCCAGAAGGCTGAGGAGGCCAAGGGACTGGCGGGAATCTAGAGGATGACAGAGGCAGCCCGCATATTGGCAGAAGTTCAGCAGTTAAAGCAGGAGGAGGAAAAGAAAGTTGCAGAAGAGAAAAGGATAGTAGAGGAGAAAAGGAAGGAGGAAGAAAATGGTGAAATTGAGTAGGAAAGTTTGGAGCTGGAGCATGCTCTCCTGGAAAGTCAGGGAGTTGAAAATTGGGAAGATGAGCCACCTTGGGGAGGTTGTACTACTGTGTTGGGATTCAGGGATGGAAATGTCCCCCCAAAAACCACTAGCAAGGATGATTCCTCATCGAATCGCAGTTCTCTGTAAATTCTGGATTCTATTCCATCACCAGTTGGCAGAAATATAGAGGGCAAAGAGGACATTCCTGTAATGCCTGTGGCTGGGCCAAGTACTATGGCACGAGATGCAGAGAAGGAACGTCAGTGTAAAGCCCACAATACCATACTCTGATTTTACTCGGCAGTACCGACCGACCGACCCTTACCCATATCAACCCTCACCAGTGTGTGGCCTTGGCTTGGTACATTTGTTTCATCATTTGGCTCATTATCCCTATCCCACCCTCCTATTCTTTATTATCCTTCCACTCCCTGTCCTTCCCCTTTCCTGTTTACCCTCAGGACATTCACTATTCGTTGTCACTTGGCAGTGGCCCTATTGTTTTATGTTCAGCCACTCTCTATCGTTCTATTCTCACTCACTCTTTTGTTCTCGGTCATACTTCATTGTTCTATTATCATCCACATTCTTTGTTCTATTCTTGATCATTGTGGACAATACCTCCACATGATTCTTCATACCTTATTGTTCTCCATTCCTTGTGCCACTCTGTTCCACGTCTCACTTATTAGCCTATATAAGTAGCCAATGTATGTAGATGGTTCTTCGTTCTGGAAATCAACTAGGTTTACGCCTTCTTGTCCTCCCTTCTCCTGTCCCAAGTCCTTTACCTGGGCCGACGCTCTCGGCACTCTCCTGGGTATCCCTCCATCCCAAATCAGTGGCACGCATGGGAAGTAGGGTGCAACGCATGAGCACGTTGAAGCCATGCCACTACTTCTAGCCTGCAGGACTTGGCTACTCCTCGGCATTCCCAGAGCCTGACAGTCAGGTTTGTAAGGAGGAGCAGGGGTGCATTACTAAGGCACAAAAATCCTTCAAGGACCAACTGCCTCAAGATACACAGGATGCTGGAATGGAGGTAGGTCTTGGACCCTTTGAATCTAGTCATTGGGTGCTGACCCAACAATGGCCTGACTTGTATTATCAGGCTACCGTTCCAGAGGTTTCTATGTTTTTGAGGGAGAAACCCTGTGATTATTGTCTCAAGTGGGGGAGGAATTGTAAGTGAACCATGTGGGTCAAAACTTGCATCCCTTGTCAAAATAGTAAGGTAGAAGACAAATGGTTTCTGCTATAGTCATGTGACTCAAATGTCACATTCTACCATTTCGCACAAGGATCTGGCAACATTGACAAAAATATATTCTAAGACCATAGATCAATGGCATAGAACTATATGCATATGGGCTTGGTTTTACTTTTTGAAAAAAATCACTATTGCAAATGTAGTATATCCAAACTTTCAAACATCTTCCCAAAATTCATAATCACATTTTTAAGCAGTCTGACACTGTCAAAAATTTTTTGGTCACAAAATTTTTGCACTGACATAAGCACCCATATAAGGAAATATTCCATATATAAAAAGACATTCCCACAGATAAGGTAAATGACATATGGATTCCACTAAGGTCACGTGACTCAAGTGTCATATCTACTATTTTGCACAAGGATCTGGCAACATGCCAGATGCTATTCTAGCTGAGTTGGACAAGGCTCCTAGGGAATGGCACGGGTCACCCATGGGTCAAATGTGGGTGACCCACACCCGACCTATGGGAAACCCAAACCCATCAACCCATGGGTTTTTTCCCATGGGTCGACAGGTGTTGGGTGCGTGCCACACCCGCACACGTACGACGTGTACGGCGCATACAGCGCGTGCGGCGCGTACAGCACATACAGCACATGCAGCGCGTACGGCGCATACAGCACGTACAATGTGTACGACGCGTATGGCGCATACGGCATGTACAATGCGTACGACGCGTATGGCGCATACTGCACATACAATGCATACGATGTGTATGGTGCATATGGCACGTACAATGCGTATGATGCGTACGGCGCATACGGTGCGTTCGTCGCGTTTGTGGTGTCATGTGCACGTACGGCACTTTTGTCGCGTTCGGGGCGTCACATTGGTGTCGGCATGTGTGCGTACGCATAAGTTACGTTCGTGTTGGAGTTGACACCCCGGGTTGGGCCCGGGTCATGGGTGCTCACGGCTTGACCTGCACCCACACCCAAGGACACCCGACCCGGTGACCCATGTGGGTTGGCCTGACCCATGCATTTCCCTAAAGGCTCCTATTGTATAGTATAGTACAATCATTTTTTCCAAAAAAATTGCCATCTTCTATAGCAGAATACAATTTTTATAGGTAAGGGGTCAGGTAAATCCATTGCATGACATGGATGGGGAGGATCAGATGCCCAAAGCAGGGTGGTCAACTAGGGTGGCAGGTCCGGTGTTGGGGTTGAGTAGGAAAGGAAAAGGCAAGGAGGTGGAAAGGCCTGAAGGGGAGGCTCAAGAGCTGAAGCAGAAGAAGGATTTATTTTCTCAGCCCAATCCTGCTGAATCCAATCCAGACTTGGAACATCCCATGTGGTTTGAATAGTAGAATAAAGGAATGTTTATTGTCCAGTCTGTAGTATTTTTTCCAGAGTTATGAGTGTTGTGAGGTCCTAGCTGGTGGTTTTGGCGAGTTCTTTCTGAGGGGGTGTCAGGAATGTCTGAAGTCGGAATGTATACCCTTGACTTTTTCTCTAAGTCAATGCAGGTGTGGTTGTCAGTTACTTTCCCCCTCTTTAGAATGCACGTCCCATTGTCTAACCAGGTTGTATTCATGGTTGGAGTCATGGTGGTCGTGGTGGTCAGGGATCATGTATTTGTCACCTGGATGGTGGTGAGGCCTTCTGTGGAAATTTGGGGGATGTCCTGCAATTCTCAAAAAATCCACAGTTTTAACCCATGTCAATAGTTCAGCGATAGGTATTTAAACATGTATCAACAGGTTCTAGTCTGGGGAGGAAATCTACACATTGTACTGTTTGTCTAAGGAATGGTAGGGGGTCCATATTGGTCAGGATTCCTGAGCAGAGTTTTTCAGAGGGTTGGATTGAACACTGAGAGGAAACTGTAGGCTCAGTAGTACCAAGTATCAGTTAGGATGAAAAATCTGAATGGAGTATTTACTCAATGCTCTGTTGATCAATGGATCATAGTAGGTGAGCATATTTATCCAAGGGTGGCTAAGAAACTAGAATCTGATAGATTTTTAGGGGGTCAGAGGTCTTTCCATGAAATGGGTCAAATTTTTGACAATTTTGCAGGTGTAAGAGAGATGTTGGGATTGTGATTGCAAAGTTATAGGTCTTGACAGAGTTCATGAGTGCCTGGGGCTGAGTGAGTGGATGCATTGTTTGTATAACTCTATAGTAGCATTGTTGGTGTCCAATGTGAACAACTGGTGCTAGAGTCAGAGGCTTGAGCTTCTATTATTTAGATTCTGAAGCATCCATTGCTTCAGATTCCTCCTTGATTTCTTCTATTATAGAGGCTGCACATCCCTTGGTGGCTGTGGTGGTGGATCTCAGGCATTCCTTGGCCATGTGGCCCAGTCTGCCACAGAAGAGGCAGAGGTTTTGTTCGAAGTAGCATTGCTATTCTTACAGTATAAGTTTTCCATCTTTTCCAAGTTTAGATGAAAGATCTGTGGTAGTCCTGCTATCACCAGATGGGGTTGCAGGTTGGCTGGAGTTGGCCATCTTATTGCCCAGGTTAGAGGCTGAGTATAGATTTGCGGGGGCCTTTCCCTTGTTGTAGGGACGGTTAAAGTTCTAGGATGAGATAGATTCCCTGGCAACCTCTGATCGTCATTCCTGTTAAAACTATTGCGCAGATAAGTTCAGTCAACTGAAAAGAAGACTCTATTTCAAGCAAGAATAACTACCTAGTGTACAGATAAGCTTCAATAACAAGTAAAAATCAGTCTTAAACATAGAAATAAGGGAGTGGGAACTAATACTCACTTCAGTCAACTGAAAAGAAGACTGAAGTGAAATAGAAACAATCTCTGCTACTTATAGTCTGTGCCCAGACAGAAGAAATGGAAATATTTCAATGTTTTACCACCCACTCGGTCAGGCCACACTGAACGACACACTCAACATGTCATAGTCGCCCCAATGAACTTCGCGTCCACTCAGGTTTGTAAAAAGTGATAAGGATATGGTGGTGAAATGGAATGGAATAGGAGTGGAGGTGATAAAACTGACATATACCGTGTACAAGCCTTGTGTACAGGCTTGATCTTGACAATTCCCAATATCAGGCATTGATGGACTGGGACAGGAGGTGGAGTTGAAGTAGGGAGTGGGGTTTTTCTACTCTCAATATCTCATCCTTAATCCTGCCAGGGAGCTTGTTGTAGAACTGGTGACAGAGTGCGGCATCACCCCAATGGACATGGGTGGTAAGTTGGTTGAATTCAACTATATATTTTGTGATGCACTGGTTATCACACATGCAGAGGTTCTTGAGGTCTGCTTTGGCCTCTCCTTCTGGGTCATGGGGGACAAAGTTGGTCTTGAGTTCAGAGATGAACTTATCATTGTCATAGAGCCAGTCTGGCTTGTTGGGGGAGGTGAGGGCTGGTTCAAACCAGTCTAGGGTGGTACTGGTCAGCTATGATAGTATGTAGGTTACCTTGGTGCTGTTGGAGTTAAAAGCATCAGGAAGATCATGGAAGTTCAAGCTGCACTGTACGAGAAAAGCTTGTAATTTTTTTGAATCAGATCCATCGAAGGTGTCTGGGTCCCAGACCTTGGCACAGGGAGCTGATCTTCTAGGGCTGGTTAAGTTGCTTGCCAGCATGATGATGGCCTGAGTGAGGTCAGGCATGTCATTTGATAATAAGGCAGGGGCCTCTCCCAGTTGCATGGGAGGTGATGGTGCCACAGCAGGTGGTATAGCAGGGGGTGTGCAACAGGGGGTGGTACAACAAGGGGTGGTACAACAGGGGGTGGTACAATAGGGGGGGTGTGATGGAGGGTGGTGCTATGGATGGTGGTGCTGAGGTTGGCAGCACTACTGAGGATGGTACTGAGGTAGGCAGCATCTCAGAGGGTGATGACTGGTGAGTCACCGAGGGGTTGTTCATGAGGAATGGGTTGGTTATGATCGAACATAGGCATGGGTCCTGGGTCCATGCTGTTGGGTGCAAACTTGCATCTCACCCCTGAGAGACCAATCTCAATATATTGTATTTATATATCGATTTTGGTATCACTCTGTGCGCTTTTGAATTCTTAATTTTTCTCACTTTTATTTGTATTTCTACCCTCAATATTGAGGGAGTTATTCATGTTTTACTATGTACGCTACTTACGGGCGCTTGTCCACGCACGACGCGACTAGCGTGGCCGGCTCCCTGGATTTGGAACCGGCAGCCTGGCTCAAACCTTCGATAGGGTCAAGGGCCGGTTGCAGGGTATATGCGGGTGAAACACGACCCGCGCAAGCCTCCCTCCTCAGTTATTGACTACACTGAGGAGGTGAGTTGTATAATATACTGTACAAGCCTTTAAGGCTAATTTTCCCTTTATTCTTTTTGTAAGATAAAATAAATAGGTATATTTTCCGAATATACACTCAGTTATTGACTACACTGAGGAGATAAAATAAATAGACTGCCTACAAATTCTTCAAACCTACTGTAATTTGCTCATAATCTCATCACATGCTCGATATTCCAGAATTGGATGAAGGTTCTGGAGGGTGTGCAGGGGTCTGAGGCTTCTGGAAGCTGGGTCTAGCAATGGGTAGATCCTGGGAGATAGATGCATGGCACATAGAGGCCTGGGTGATTGTCTGTAGGGCTTGTGTGCATGTGGTGTATCTCATACTTATGACAATCAGGAGTGTGAGTACAAATATACTGTTAAATCCACATGTCAGGTGCTTAATATAATACTTCCAGCAGGGTTCCATAGGTTTTCAAAGGGTTCTGTAGAGGAGGTTGAGATTTCAAGGACATAGGGGGTCAAAGGTCGTAAGGTTGAGGACAAGGATGGAAGGGGCAGAAAGTAGACGATGAAGCACTGGAGACTTAGTAGGGGTCAGTCACAGTGTTGAAGTTGTACAACTAGTCGTTCAGATGTTCACAGTCAGAGGGACTTAGCTTCAACTTACTGTATGTGTTGCATTCTCCTTGATCATCTGTCCCTAATTTTGGAAAGTCAGAAAATGCATGAGAGACTAAGTCAGAAACTTAGGATGCAAATTAAGTTGATATTTATACTGGCAAATAGTCTAGTCAATATTTGTACTGGCAAATAGTCCAGTCAATATTTGTACTGGCAAATAGTCCAGTCAATATTCATACTGGCAAATAGTCCAGTTGACTGGGGGTTATATACATGTAACTACTCCTTGTATTATCTACTATCTGGTCTAAAGACAAGGGGAGAGGGGAAATACAAGGGGTTAATAGAAAGAGAAGAACAAGGGAGTTAGGTATGCAGTGATCCTTTAAGATGCTTACCGCGAGAGCAGAACCTTGGTTATGAAATTAGGGGAGTCAGGATTGCCGAACTTTGGATTGCTGCGATGGAGTCACAGGAAGGCAGTCAAGGGGTCTGTTCCTGTCAAGTACACGTACCGAGTATCTGGTAACTCAGCATTAGTGACCAAGCAATCAGTCCATAACCATGCAAGTGACCAAACCACATACAAGTCACTTGATACTTTGGTCTTGGCTCGGCACATCCACCATCCACATTCCACATTCCCATCCCTCATCCACTCCTTCCTCATTCATCACCCATTAATCCCATCCCATCTACCCCTTATTCCTCAGCCCACCTTACCTCAGGACATTCTGTCCTTGTTTTATCCTTGGCCATGACCCTATTGTTTTATAGTTGGTCACTTCCTATTGTCCTATTCTTGGCCACATTTCTATTATTCTATTTTCATTGTTCTATCCTCATTTACATTCCTCCATTCTATTCTTGATCATTGTGGACAATACCCTCATATGCTATGCATACCTTATTATTCTACATTCCTTATTCCACATCTTGCTTCTTAACCTATACAAGTAGTGCATGCATGTACATACTTCCTCATTCTGAGTATCGACTAGGCTTAGGCCCCTTTACTTTCCCTTAAGTTCTTTACTTAGGCCGACATCCTCGGCGCTCTCCTGAGTTCCTCTTCTGTCCCAAATTGGTGGCATGCATGGAAAGTAGGGCGCAATGCATGAGCACATTGAAGCCAAAGCTACTACTACCGGCCTGCAGGACTTGGCCAATCCCTGTCTGCACCCTTGGCATTACCAATACCTGACAGTTCCTGATATTACAGCCAGAATACTCCCAGAAAGGGTGCAGGCAGTTGTGGAAACTGAAATGGGTTTATTTGGGGAACACAAGCCATAACAGTCCTGCAAAAATATCATAACTATCACAGTTGGTGTCAGGAACTGTACGCCGGTAAGCCAACTATTCAATTCAGCCCACTCAGCCCAACTCTGCTCTCGCTCGCTATTCAACATAATGCCCTCAGCCCACGGACTATATGCACCTCGTGTATCCGTCTTGGCGTCACGTGCTCCTGTCAAATCACTCCACTCATTTACGTCACATTACACATGCTCGCTTTTCCATTCCGTCCTCATTTACGTTTAATATCTTTCATTATGTTTCATTTCATTTTCATCTGTTCACAATTCCGTTCACTCCTTTATATCCGATCTGCTATTACGTCCTTAGGGTAACTTTGTTGGGAATCTGAGTGACACGTCACTCAACAATGTCACAGAGGAGATCATTATTTGGATGTAGTATTTCTGTTTCTCACTTTTCACGTTCCTCGGCTTTCTCATTCTATTATAGGAATCTATTCGACTCCTAATAGATTAGAAGTAGTATAAAAGATCTTGTACTATTAGTTCAGTCTTCAGTCAGAAAATCAATCTTGATTTTGACTAAGTTCCTCTGTTCACTTCCATCTCTCTTCGCTTTTACGAAATTTGGGGACCATGCGATCCAAGTGGGCGCAACGCAAGAATGTTGAAGCCAACCCCAATCCGAACCTCACCAATTGTCTCGCCATTGGGAGATTTAATAATATACGATTATGTCTTTATCATCATCGTAACAGTTGGTCAGTTTTATGAATTGAATCCTTTTCTTCTTCATTATCTGCAGTGATTGGTCCTTCTTATATCCTATCCCATTGCTCCATTCTCTCTTTGACCTCCTGACTCCCAGTGAATACTCATATGTGCCTTGGCTTCATCCCCTCTCTGTCTCCGATTCTGTAAGTCTTTCCTCCTGTCTGTCTCATATGTATTCTCATTTTTTCTCAATCTCTCTCCTATGTCCCTATCTCTCCACAGTCATCTGAGTGCCTATATGTTGAATCTCACTCGCTTGGTTGTTCCTTATTGTTCCACCTGGTAAGTCTGGTCAAGTTTGGTCAAGTTAGAGAGAGAGAGAAAGAGAGAGAGAGAAAGAGAGAGAGAGAGAGAGAGAGAGAGAGAGAGAGAGAGATTCAATTATAGTGCTCAAAGTGCAAGTGCTTATGGGGTCAAGTTACATGTCTTTGATCCTTTACTAATTGTATCTCTCTTGTCCATTCATCCTTTTTTCTGTTTTCCTCCTAATCTCCTGCATATGTGCTGTTTTTCCCCTCTAACTGGCCTATTCCCACTTTCTTCCCCATCCCATCTCCCCTTCCCTTTCCTCTCTTCCTCACAACATGATACCCCACTCCGATGTCCCCGTAGTAAGTCATGTAATTTTGTCCTTGTAGACTTCAGTGAAACTCACCATGTCTACTGCCTTCTCCAATGCTTCTCCAACAGGGGGCTTTCTACTGGTCTATCCTTACTCCTCCTGTCCAGTTTAATCTCAAACACCACCATTGGTCTAGCTTTGATTGGACATGGTCTTTGGCACAGTGTGAGTTTTTTGCTCTCAATGATTTTGTTTTTTGTTTTGGCATATCCACCAGAATTTGGATACTGGTGGGTATGTGCGATATTAAGAGTACAGTCAGAGCTGATTGGGTCTTTCAAAAGACAAGGTGCCACGATATATAAATAAATAGATGATTTAGTAAGATCATGATCCCATGAGATTTGAGACGTGTCATAAGTCAAATTGACTGTGTTCAGCATGGAAAATGATTTATAGATGGTGTCATGTCTCAACTCCTGGAGATAGATAGAATGTAACTGCAAAGTAATAACAGACCAGATATATCGAAGCCATGTGTGTTGAAGAATTTCGAGTATATTCATCCTTCGTATCTTCGTCACCAACGGAACTATCCGGATTTAGACTCCGCCGCAGAGTATTTTCATTGTTTAGCGCGGAAACGCGGCTCAACTTCTAACAGAAGCTGAGCCGTGAGTAACATCTTCTGTATGCGTAGATAGCATCTGCTGACTTCGTATTATGTAGTCATTCCTTTAGGTAGTTACAAAGAATAATATTACAACTTCTAACCAGAAGCTGAGCCTCATTCCTTTAGCTCCGGTTGCGCCTATTATTCCAACAATGTGAGCATCGTATGAATAAGCTCCTCTAACGAAGAAATCGAGCTCGGCCAAATAGGGACTAAGTTTCGATAGTCCACACGGTTCATCATAATCTCGCCGAAGTTCATCATAATCTCGCTGAAGTTCATCATATAAGTAATGGCTCGTCTACTCGAATGCAATTGTATCACAATCATCCTTTCTTTACACTCCACCAGCATACAAATGTTTAATCTACATGAGACCATGTCTGGGTACTTGGACCTTGTCCTTGTAGGATTCCTCGCTCTACTGACCGCCCGGCTATTTTTCCGAAGGCGCAACCTTAGGGGTGCTGTTCCTCATTCGAGATCATACTTATCTATCTTAACCGCATTGTTTAGGGTTACGCCTCCCACCAGGACCTCCACGAAAGCCGTTGGTAGGGAATATCTTGCAGATGCCCACAACGGAGCAATATGTGACTCTTGCACAATGGGCGAAGAAATATGGTATACTCTTGTTGTTCCAAGTGATCTGACCTTCCCTTTTATGCCTCTTATTCCCAGGCGATCTCGTATATCTGAGCGGCTTGGGGACATCCATCTTGGTGATAAACTCGTCGGACATCGCGTATGAATTGTTCGAGAAACGATCGTCAATCTATTCAGATCGAGGCGAGCTCCCAATGATTAACGACTTGTAAAGATATCAGCTCTTCTTCGTATTGCTGGTCCTGATCTACATAAACAGGTTGGGATGGCATTGGGCTACAACGTTCATTCCATACGGAGACCTATGGCGTAAACACCGCAGGATGATTCATCAGAAACTGCACCCTGGTGCCGTCACCGAATATCAACACATTCAAATCAAACATA
>QLPI01011304.1:10506-20735 GCA_003314275.1 Chroogomphus rutilus | reverse complement strand
CCCCTCCACCAGTGATGACACCAAAAGGAGTAGAGTATAAAGTGGAGGAAGTTCTGGACTCCAGAATGCGTAGAGGAGTGCTGCAATATCTGGTAAAATGGGTTGGGTACCCCAGAGAAGATAATTCGTGGGTGCCAGGGAAGAACATGAGGAATGCAAGACGGAAAACACAAGAATTCCACAGGCGATTCCCAGCTGCACCCAGGCGCATAGGCCACATCTTCCACAGACTACCCTTTCGGCCCATACCAAACCCCAGAGTAGTGTCACATGATGGCATGGATGCATAAGTGAGGAGTGGGCGATGTGTGGAAGGCCATTGTACGTGGGGTGGTGGTCAGCGTGGCAGGTCGACGCAATGAAGTGCGTGACGGCGAGTGTGATGCGGCGGATCGACACGACGAAGTGCACGACGGCGACAGGTGCAAACACACGCGGACGTGACAGGCACGAACACACGCGGACGCGACAGCTGCACTGGCGCAAACGCAGCCAGGTGCGCGTAGAAGTACGGCGGCGGGTGCAGGTGCGAGCGGCGGGTGCGGGTGCAGGTGCGAGCGGCGGGTGCGGGTACAGGTGCGAGCGGCGGGTGCGAAGTGCAGGTGCAGCAGAACGTATGCGAGTGCGGGCGCAGGTGCAGCGGGCGAAGGTGCAGCGGGTGCAGGTGCAGCGGGCGAAGGTGCAGCGGGTGCAGGTGCAGCGGGTACAGCGGGCGCAGGTGCAACGGGTGCAGCGGGCGCAGGTGCAGCGGGTGCAGGTGCAGCAGGTGCAGGTGGGAGTGCGGATGCAGCGGGTGCAGGTGCGAGCACGGATGCGAATGAGGCCGGGATGTACGTGCGAACGTGCGCAGAATGCAACGAAAACAATGGAGTCGCCGCGCACGCCGGCGCGACGAAAAGAGGACCCGTTATCATTGCGCACGCCGGCGCAACGAGAGGATAACCCATGGCTAGCAGAGAGCTCCAGAGGTTCTGGGTCCAGGAAAGACAACACACATGCCGGCGCAACGAGAAAACTAAACTACCCAGTCTGCGACCCCTGCCTTACCTTCTTCTCGCGAAAAGGATGCCCCACCAATCATGCACGCCGGCACGACAGCTAGGACGAGTGCAGGGGTCGTCTACCTTCTTCTCACCACCTCTTTCGGACAAGACCGCGGGTGGGAGGGATAATGAACAAGTGACGCAGGTGCTTACATGGAAGGGTGCTTTGCTTCTCCAGCCCGGTGGTTTGGATCACCCAGTAGAGAGGCAACAGTCAATGAGGACATTGACCTTAAAGGGGGGGGTAATGTCATGATTTCCCTACTCCTCCTCTTTCTATTACTTGTTATTGGACTCCGCTACTCCGCCAGACTATATGTATAGTTCTTAGGTAATTAGTTAAAGCTCAGTCTTGAGCTGGTCAATACACCGACAAGTATCATTGCTCATTTCCCTCCTCCACTCTCCAGTATTGAAGCTCTTGTTGTTGCTGACAGATACTCAGAGAGTGCAGCAGGTGCTGGCCTGAGTAGAGCACTTTACAGGGAAAAGGGAAGGTAAGGAGCCTAAGCCTAGTTGATACTTAGAATGAGGAAGTATGTACATGCATGTCCTACTTATATAGGTTAAGAAGCAACATGTGGAATAAGAAATATGGGACAATAAGGTATGCAGAACATGTGGGGGTATTGTCCACAATGAGCAAAATAGAATGGAGGAATGTAAAGGGGGATAGAACTATAAAAAATAGAATAATGGGAATGTGGCCATGGATAGGACAATAGGGAGTGCATGGCTATAAAACAATGGGTTATACCTGAGGATAAAACAATGGTCAGATGTCCCAAGGTAAGATGGGTTGATGTCAAGCTTTGAGAATGCCAAGATGTCGGACGGGAATGGCCAAGTCCTGCAGGCCGGAAGTAGTGGCTTTGTGTCAAGCTTCGGGAATGCTGAGATGTCAGACGGGAATGGCCAAGGCCTACAGGCTGGGAGTAGTGGCTTTGGCTTCAAAGTACTCGTGAGTTGTGCCCTACTCTTCTGTGTGTGCCACTGATTTGCAACAGACAGGGTACTTGGGAGGATGCCGATGATGCTGGCCCAAGTAGAGGACATAACAGAGGAGGAGAAAGTAGAAGGGCCTTAGCCTAGTCGATACCCAGAATGAGGAAATATGTACATGCATGCCCTAATTATATAGGTTTAAGAAGTGACATGTAGAATAAGGAATGTGGGACAATAAGGTATGCAGAGCATGTGGGTATTGTCCACAATGAGTAAAATTAGAATGAAGGAATGTAAACGGGGATAGAACAATAAAAGATAGAATAATACAAATGTGGCCAAGGATAAGACAATAGGGAGTGCCCAACTATAAAACAATGGTTGTGGCTGAGGATAAAACAAGGACAGGAAGTCCCAAGGTGATATGGAGGATGCAGAAGAAGAGGAGGAATAATTAGAGGAGGGAGACCATATATTTGTGACCAGATATACAGTGACTCACAAAAATGAGTCAATGTTTGGTGCTTTTGGACTATTCATTGAATAGCTTTGAATGTAAAACATATATGAAAAAGGTGTTGGTTCATCAAAGAAATAATCTGATCAGGGCTATGCAACCATTGAAAAATTATGTAATTCCAGTCAGGGGTGATGAAGATATGGGCAATTCAAATCAAGAGCTTATTGACTCAGTTTTGTGAGAGGGTATCAGAGAAATAGTAAGTTGCAATTCTAGTACTTGGTATTGCCCCCCTTGGCCTTAATTACTGACTCAAGTCTTCTAGGCATACTCTCTATCAAATTCTGACACACCTCTGGTAGGATATTATTCCATACCTCCTCTACTCTCTCCCAAATTTGCCAAACTCCCTTGGGTGGTGTTGGATACTCCTTAAGCCTATGATCCTAGAGGTGCTCAATAGGATTCAGGTCTGGAGACTATACAGGCTAGTCAAGGAGAGTGATATTGTTGTTTTCCATCCAGTTCTTGGCCTTCTTTGACTTGTGCTTTGGGTCATTGTCCTGTTGAAAAATTACCTGTTCCTCAGGAATTCTACTTTCCTCCAGGCTGGGCAGCAGGTGGTCCTCCAAAATGGACACAAACTGAACAGTATCTATCTTCCCCTCAATCTCTGCAAGCTGGCCAACACCATTCCATCCCATACACCCCCATACCATAATGTTTCCCCCTCTAAACTTGACTGTCCCCTGTACCTCTCACTCATCCAACCTCTCCCCCTTCTGTTTCCAGACCCACTGCCTCCCATCTGACACAAACCTGTTGATTTTGGTCTCATCTGACCAAATGACCCTCTTCCAGTCCTCTACAGTCCACTCTCTGTGCTTCAAAGAAAAGGCCAACCTCAGCTGTCTATGCCTTGCACTGAGGAAGGGCTTTTTCTTCTTCACCACAGCCTTGAATGAATGTTTCCTGAGGAGTCTTCTGACTGTTTCTGAGGAGACTGGGTGGGGGATAATTGTATTGATGTGTTTAATGACCATTGGCAGCTCTGCCAGTAGCAATTTGTGATAAAATAACATGTTGATCTCTAGAGGAAAGCGTAGGGGGACGACCTCCAGAGGAGCAGGGCTGGTTGAAATGGAGAGTTCTGAGAGTCCTGGATACTGTAGACTGGCTGAAGCCAAGTCTTGAGGCAATAGTGTGAGTGGAATGACCATGAGAGGCCAAGGAGAGGATGTTTTCTTTTGGAGCAGAGGAAGTGGGGTGCATTGGAGTGTAGTAAAGTTCTGGACATGTTGGGGGGATTAAATACATTAATTTGAGTTCTCATGAAAGATAAGGTTACCATAGTAACCATCTATCAAGGGTTGCATGTTATATAATAGATGGAGCATCAGATTCTGATTGTTCTGACACCATCTCACAAAACTGAGTCAATGGGCCCTTGATTTGAATTGCCCATATCTTCATCACCCCTGATCAGAATTATATAATTTTTAATGGTTGCATAGCCCTGATCAGCTTCTCTCTTTGATGCACCAACACTTCTTTCATATATATTTTACATTCAAAGCTATTCAATGAATAGTCCAAAAGCACCAAACATTGACTCAGTTTTGTGAGTCACTGTATGCAAAGGAAGAGGAAGGACATATAGCCAGGACACACTTGTAGAAGCTGGCAGAAGAGGCACAAAAGGAGAAGAAAAAGAGGATGGTGGAAGAAATGGTGCCAGCACACTATCTAGAAGAGTTTAGAGAGGTCTTTACAAAAGAGGAGTTTGACAATAACCTTCTGGAACGACAACAGTAGGACCATGCAATTGAGCTAAAGCCAGAGGCTGAATCATTCTCAAGCAAGGTGTACCCACTCAGTCTGGAGGAACAGAAGCAGCTAGATGAGTTTTTGGAAGAAAACCTGAAGTCAGGGAAGATCCAACCATCCACGTCTCCTATTGCATTGCCATTCTTCTTCATCAAAAAGAAAGATGACAGCTTGAGGCCAGTACAGGACTACTGATGGCTGAATGCCATTACAATCAAGAACCACTATCCACTGCCACTGATTTCTGATGTGATCCACAAACTATGCCATACACACATCTTCACTAAGCTAGACATTAGATGGGCATATAATAATGTCCAAGTCAAAGAAGGAGATGAACACAAAGCAGCCTTCATCACCAACTGAGGCCTCTTTGAACCACTGGTCATGTTCTTTGGATTGACCAACTCCCTGCAACATTCCAGATGATGATGAATGTCATCTCCCATGAATTGATCAATGAAGGATGCGTCAGCACCTATATAGATGACATCATGATCTACTCGACAGACTTATAAGAACACAGAAGGACTGTCAAGTGTGTCTTGGCCCTGCTACAAGAATACAATCTATATCTCAAACCAGAGAAATGCGAGTTTGAGAAGGAGAAGGTGGAATATCTGGGATTGGTGGTGAGCAAAGGGAAGGTAGAGATAGACCCAGTGAAGGTGGAAGGAGTGAGCAGATGGCCAGTTCCCAGGACAAAGAATGAATTGCAGCAATTCTTGGGTTTTGTCAATTTCTATCATCACTTCATCTAAGGCTTTGCAAGCATTGGCAAACCACTACATGAACTGACGGGAAACAAGCCATGGAACTGGGACCCAGAACAGTTGATAAGCTTT
This sequence comes from Chroogomphus rutilus, assembly GCA_003314275.1. Lineage (NCBI taxonomy): Eukaryota > Fungi > Basidiomycota > Agaricomycetes > Boletales > Gomphidiaceae > Chroogomphus > Chroogomphus rutilus. The sequence continues at coordinate 15,615 of QLPI01011304.1, read as the reverse complement.
CAACTCCTCAAGGCAGCAGTAATGGCAGCACCAATCCTAGCCCTCCCAACAGATGAGGACCTATTCCGAGTGGAAGCAGACAGTTCAGACTTTGCCAGTGGTGCAATCCTGTCACAAATGCAACAAGGAACCTGGAAACTGGTGGCCTACATGTCCAAGGCACTCAATGATGTAGAGAGGAATTATGATATACATGGCAAGGAGATGCTAGCCATCATGCAAGCATTGGCAGAGTGGAGGCACTATCTGCAGGGAATGATGCAGCTATTTGAAATATGGACGGACCACAAGAACCTAGAATACTTCATGATGGCAAGAAAGCTGAACCACCGCCAGGCCAGGTGGTCACTTGAATTGGCAGACTATGATTTTATCCTGAAGCATCGACCAGGTCAACTCAACAAGAAGGCTGACCTCCTCTCAAGATGGGAAGACCATAAACAGTGAGTAGAAGGAGACAACACAGGAGTTACAGTGTTGAAGCAAGAGTTCTTCTGAGTAATAAGGGGAGAGCTCAGAGGAGAGGAGGAAGATCTGATGACAAGGATCAGAAATGCAAAGAACATAGAAAGCAAAGTCAAAGAGAGGGTAGAGAGCGGAGAGAAGGATTGGAAGGAAGAAGAGGGGATTATAACATGGGAAGGAAGGATATCCATACCAAAGAACAGGAAGCTTCGAGAGGAAATCATTCATCTACACCATGAGATGCTTACTGCAGGTCACCCTGGGAGGTTCAAGACAGCAGAACTCATCCTTAGGAACTACTGGTGACCAAGGATACATGGAGATGTGAGAATGTATATGGATAGGTACAGTAGGTGTCTACAAACAAAGATGTTTACAGCAAAACCAAGGGGGACTCTAGCTCCAAATGCAATTCCAACAAGGATTTGGCAGTACATATCTGTGGACCTCATTACCCAATTACCACAAAGCCTGAGATATGACACAATTATGGTAGTGGTGGATAGACTGTTCAAACAAATTAGATTGGCACCAACAAATGGAGAGGTGACATCAGAAGGGATTGCAAGGATCTTCAGAGACACGGTGTGGAGAGATTTTGGACTCCCAGAGGTGATGATCAGTGACAGTGGCTCTTGTTAAGACTAGATAGTATAAGATTCAGTGTTCTTCAAGGAAACACTCAGTTATATTGATGAATAACTACCTAGATAGTATAAGACTATTAGGTGATGAGTTTGTGAAAGGAATGGGTAGATAACTAGAGTTACTCACTTCAGTGTTCTTCAAGGAAACACTGAAGTGATACGAGGAGAAAACTGTAGCTATATATGTTTGGAAGAAATAGGCTCCACACCTTGGTGAAATGCGGAACACATGGATTGCCCCTGGAAACCACCAGGTAGCACAAAGGAAAATAGGAATATAGGGAAAGAGAAATAGTAAAAGGATTGTCAACCAACAATGAATAATAACAAGGGTTTCAGACCAAAGTGAAGTAGATAGGTGCTGACTGTGTATAATCTTAACAGCTCTCAATTCATCTCGAAGTTCACAAAAGACCTATACCAGCTGCTAGGGATAAAGATGAACCCTTCAACTGCCTATCATCCCCAGATAGATGGACAAACAGAACACATCAACCAAGAGGTGGAGCAGTATCTACAGCTGTTTGTCAACCATCGGCAGGATGACTGGGTGGAATGGTTGCCATTGGCAGAGTTCAGCTATAATGACAAGATCCAAGTGTCGACAGGGTACTCTCTATTCTACTTAAACTATGGACAACATCCAAGGAAGTCCACAGAGCCATAAAGGGAAGATCGAAACAGAGGCGGCAGATGTAGTTGAGAGAAGGATGAAGAAGATAAGAGAGGAGGCAGCAGCAACACTAGAAAAGGCAGCATCAGATATGAAGAAGTATTATGGCAGAGGAAGGCAAGACATACCACAATATCAAGTAAGGGACAAGGTTTACTTGGAAGGACTTAAGATCACCACCGACCTACCCTCAAAAAGACTAGAAGACAGACATTATGGCCCATTCCCAATTGTGGCAAAAGTGGGAGAATGTGCCTATAAACTGCAACTACCCCCCAATTGGAAGAACATCCATCCTGTGTTTAATGCTGTCCTTCTACATCTTGCCCAAACACCCACATCCTCTATACAATAAAAGCCAAAACCCCCTCCACTAGTGATGACACCAAAAGGAGTAGAATATGAAATAGAGGAAGTTCTGGACTCCAGAATGCGTAGGGGAGTACTGTAATATCTGGTGAAGTGGGTTGGATACCCAAGAGAAGAGAATTTGTGGGTGGCAGAGAAGAATATGAGGAATGCAAGACAGAAAACACAAGAGTTCCACAGGCAATTCCCAGCAGCTCCCAGGCACATAGGCTACATCTTCCACAGACTACCCTTCCACCTATACAAAACCCTAGAATGCCGCAATGGTGCGTGCGTGAATGAACAACCAGCGCAAAGCATGCAGGTGTGGGCAATGGCCAGTGCAACAAATGGAACACAACAGCGCATGTGCAAATGAGCAGCCAGCGCAATGGCATGTATACGAATGAACGGCCAGCATAACGGTGCATATGTGAATGAACAACCAGCGCAATGGCATGTACATGAACAAATGGCCAATGCAACAGCACATAAACAAATAAACAGCCAATGCAATGGCGCGTCACAAGCAGCCAACACAATGTTGCATGTGTAAAGGTGTGAATGGCAGGTACGAGGGTGGTGCAAGTGGCAGGTATGAGTACAGGTGCAGGTGCGAGTGCAGGTACAGCGGGTGAAGGTGTAGCAGGTGCAGGTGCAGGTGCAGGTACAGCAGGACATGCATGAGTGCAGGTGCAGGTGCAGTGGGTGCAGGTGTGAGTTTGTGTAAAGTGGGTCACATGCAAGTGCAGGTGCAGGTGCAGCAGGTGCAGGTGCAAGTACAGGTGTAGCAGGACGTGCACAAGTGCAGGCACAGGTGCAGTGGATGCAGGTGCAGTGGGTGCAGGTGTGAGTGCAGGTGAAGGTATGAGTGCGTGCAGGTGTAGAAAGTGCGGGTGCAGCAGGTGCAGGTGTGAGTGCAGATGCAGCGGGTGCAGGTGCAAGTGCAGACACAGAGATGCCAGTGTGGACCATCGTGAGGATGCATGAGTGCAGGTGCAAATGAGGCCGGGATGTGTGTGAGTGCGGGCACAGACCAGCGTGACCAAGCTCGAACAAGGCTGGGAGGTGCACAGGTGTGAACATGTGCAGAATGCAACGAAAACAATGGAGTCGCTGTGCACGCTGGTGCAATGAGCAAGGGACCTGTAAAAAAAATAACTGAGTCACCGCGAATGCCAGTATGATGAAAAGAGGACCTGTTATCATTGCACATGCCGGTACAATGAGAGAATAACCCATGGCTAGCAGAGAGCTCCAGAAGTTCCTGGTCCAGGAAAGACAACACACATGCTGGCGCAATGAGAAAACTAAACTACCCAGTCTGCGACCCCTGCCTTACCTTCTTCTCATGAAAAGGATGCCCCACCAATCGTGCACACTGGCACAATGGCTAGGACAAGTACAGGGGTCGTCTACCTTCTTCTCACCACCTCTTTCAGATGAGACCACAGGTGGGAGGGATAATGAACAAGTAACACAGGTGCTTACACTAAAGGGTGCTTTGTTTCTCCAACCCGGTGGTTTGGATCACCCAGTAGAGAGGCAACAGTCAATGAGGACATTGACCTTAAAGGAGGGGGGGTAATGTCATGATTTCCCTACTCCTCCTCTTTCTATTACTTGTTATTGGACTATGCTACTCTGCCAGACTATATGTATAGTTCTTAGGTAATTAGTTAAAGCTCAGTCTTGAGCTGGTCAGTACACCGACAAGTATCATTGCTCATTTCCCTCTTCCGCTCTCCAGTATTGAAGCTCTTGTTGTTGCTGATATGACCGAAGATAAAACAGGGACAGGAAGTCCCGAGGTGAGGTAGATCGAGGAATGAGGAGTAGGCGTGGTGGGATTAATGGATGGTGAGTTGCGTAGAGTATGTGAGGGGTAATGGATAAGGAATGTGAGTGGTGGATATGCCGAGCTGAAACTTGCATACCAAGTGACGTGCATGTGGCGTAGACACTTGTACATGGACATAGGATGACTGCTCGGTCGGCACTGCTGAATTACCAGGTCTTGGTATGTGTACTTGACAGTCGAGGAGTAAGGAGCAGATGGGGTAGGATTAATGGATGGTGAGTTGCATAGAGTATGTGAGGGGTAATAGATAAAGAATGTGAGTGGTGGATGTGCCAAGCCGAGACTGGCGTATCAAGTGACTTATATATGGCTTGGACACTTATGCGTGGATGTAGACTGACTGCTCGGTCAGCACTGCTGAATTACCGGAATCTCAGTATGTGTACTTGACAATCTCACCCTTCTACCAAAGTGGAAGGTTCTTGGCTAAATCAGAAAAGGTACACAAAAACATAGTAAAAGAACTAAATCAGATTATATAGAACAACAGTGGAAATAATCCTAGGCAAGGGCACAACTAATAGTCCACACTCATAAACTATTATCCCTACATGTAATTGACAAGGTACCTGCCAAGGCCCCCTCTAAACAATTCTTTTTGGACAAGAACCCAGACTGGCATTAACTTGTTATCCTCTTGTTAAAGAACTTAATTAGGCTTTATTCACACCAAATTTTGGTCACACTTCTCAGGTTAAATCGTCAATGGTTCCAAAACAGAACAAGGTTTTTATTTCTGTGCTCAAGGAGTTTGAGCAGTGGGTGGCAAAATATAAGAGGTTTGATTTGGATATGGAGGGAAAAGGAGTCAGAAAATTGCAAGATTTTTCCAGAGCTAGAACAAGGTCAGCAAAGAATTATCATTGACATTCATGTTGGGGAATGGGGAATTCTCTAACAGATATGAAGGGCCATCATATCAGGGATCAGCATAAAGGATTCCAAACCTCTCTCACTCAGAAAATAATCCAACAAATCAATCTCAAGTAACTACCAATAATATAATAAATTTTGGCTGGCCATTTAAGAGTGAATTACTCAAAATGACTGAATATAAAACAATAGGGTCATGGCCGAGGATAAAACAATAGAAAATGTCCTGAGGTGAAACAGGC
>QLPI01011304.1:0-10409 GCA_003314275.1 Chroogomphus rutilus | reverse complement strand
TCAAGCCTAAGGAAATCCTCCAAAAACACTTATACTTTTCGCTTATTTCTATTTCAGACCCACAAGGACCCACAGACTGGCACCAAACACTTACACATAGAAAATGGTGCAAACTGCTGGATCAAGACTGATTTTTACAATAAATTCCTGGGTTTATTTAATAACTATTACACATAAGGTCAGCCCAGAAGCTTGGCTCATTTACTATTAATATTTCGTGACTTGACCGGTCACGAGACTACCAGCTGTGGGAATATGACTCATAAATGACTATGGGGTGACTCATTAATGACTATAAGGTGATTTATTAGTGACTACAGGGTGACTCGTAACTGCCACAGGCTTCTAGGACTTTCCATTCCTTTCCACACCCTTCCACTAATTTCAGAAAAGCCTTGCCTTATTGAGGTGTTACATAATTAGCATAGAATTAGTATAAATAGAGAATAGTTCTGTAGCATAAAATCAATCTTATCTTCACCCATAATCCGCCGGATTATCTAGTGCTACCAGCACTCTCTTAAGTAGGTCGCTGACCACTAAGACTATTGACAGAGGTTATTCAGAGAGTAAATCTCAAGCCCTTCCACTGCTGAAGTGGAAAGTTTCTTGGCCAAAATATAAAAGGTAAGTAAAAACATCATAAAAGAACTAAACTAGATTTTATAGAACATCCATGGAAATAATCCTAGGCAAGGGTAGAATAATAGTTCACGAACATAAACTATTATTCCTACACGTAATTGACAAGTCATCTGCCAAGGCCCCCTCTAAACAATTCTGTTTGGACATCAACCCAGACAGGCATTAGCTTGCTGTCATCTTGTCGGAGAACTTGATTAGACTTTCTTCACACCAAAGTTTTGTCACAGCTCTCAGGTTACCAGCTTACCGTTCCAAAACAATTGATGATGAGTGCTGCTTGCAGACCAATGATGATGTCAAAACCTCATGGTGAGTAAATTGGTTAGGGAATTTGAGCTAGGGTAAGAGAAGGAGAACAGCTACTTTGAAAAAAAGGATGAGGTAGATTTATCCATGTTTCTGAATTTATTAATGAGGAGGATGGTTGATTGGTTCTTTTGGATGAAACTAACCACATCATCTGGGATGTTCACAAAGTGATTTATCTAGGAAACAATGGTGATCCTTGGTGAGACACTAACCAGCTTTTGGTCCAAAATGGAGATCTTTGAAACAGCTCATCTAGACTAACAAGCATGAGTTGTATCTCAAGGCATTCACAACAAACAAGTCAATGATAGTGTTCAATGCAAGCAAAATAATACTATCATTCCTTAGTCAAATCCAGACCCTCAATTCCATAGAGTCCATAAGGAAATGATCAGACCATAAAGAAAAGCGCAAGTTTTGAAAGACTGCCTTGAGAAACATAGATTTGATATTTCAAAGATAAAAGCTAAGTGCTCAGCTGTTTGTCCTTTTGAAATTCAAAACTGCTACATGGCTCAGCTGTTATCACAGCAAGAAGACTTCATAGATCAACCTTCTATGTTAGAGCTGATGATCAAGAAGAAGGGAATGGATTTTCTTGCCAAAATTTCACTGTGAATTGAACCCAATTAAAATTGCAAGTCCAATATCACTTGTTATAAATATCATCAGCTAATTCAATGGCTAAGTACTGGGGATGGTGTACCAAAATCAAATTTTACTATAGCCAAAGAGAAAGCTTTTGAGGTTCTTGATGCCTGCCTTCCAGAAGTCATTCAGTAATTTATCAATTGGTCTTGGAGATTTATTGATGCCTACAGAAATGGGCTAATAAGCTGGGATGCAGCATGGGTTGATAGGAAACATTTTAGCCACTCCCTAAAAGAATCAGTACAATTAAAAATAAAATTAAATTAAAAAAAGATAAATCAACTCCTTTTTATAGTGTGAATATTATTCTGTAAAAATTAAAAGATTTACATTCTCTTAGAATCCAAAAAGCAAACTTTGAGTGTCTGTGACTGTATAGCAGTGGGAGTCTTATATTGGCTCTTACTTACTTCATGACAGAGAAGTGATATCATTCCCATATATTACCGTCAATATAAGAGATAATTGAATGGCACTTGATTTATGCAAGCCATCTGTACATACTTCATCAAATATATGAACTTTTTCATCAGAAGGTGTGAAAAGGACATATCCTAAAGTCAATGATAAGTGGTGAAATCATAAAGGAGGTAAACTTATAAACTATTTCCATCTACAAAACGAGTCACATGCATCCTTAGAGTATATATAGTTTCCATACCTCCAAAATTCCCTTTGCATCCTTCTCACCTAACTCATGCTTGATAGCCAAAAAGGCTTCGAGCCTCTACTTTTTTATCACACCCTCTCTGAACACTTCTCTATTTTTTCCTATTTTTTGTTTATATCTATGCTTGTGCCAGCATGAGCCTGGCCCACTTTTGGGTTACGCAACAGAGCGCCGGCATCACAATCTAGTTGTTTACCCATCCACTCCGATCGAGTAAACATAGAGTTAATGCAATCCTTTGGATATCATTTGAGATATAGTGATAGATATAGGCATCCTAGATGTCTAGGGTCTGGAGAGGAGAACCAGGATATAACATTATCCTCCTTTATAAAAGTGGCTATTAGATCCCTTGAAAAATAGATGGTAGGACATCCTCTATAGTGAAGTTACCTTGTTATACCTTTTACCTAAATTGACAGGATGGGGTCAAGCTTGGTATAGCTATAGCCTAACCTAGGATAATAGCTGTATTTAAAGTTGTCTACTAGATTTTTCCTTGTAAAGGTAGTCATTTGGCCACCCCTTTTCCCTTATAAAGGTAGGCACTAGGTCACCTCTCTCTTGTAGAGAATGGCATGGGCTAGCCCAAACCACATGGGTCACAGCGTTGGGTGTCCTTGGGTGTGGGTATGGGTCAAGCTGAGAGCACCTGCAACTTAGCCCAACCTGTGGCATCACACATTCACATATGATATGAATGTGAAGTACATGCATGTGCAGCACCTGCCATATGCACATTCATATGACACACATGTGTGTGGGTGTCATGTGCACCTAACACCCATTGCCCTATGGAAAAAACCCTTGGGTTGATGGGTTTGAGTTTCTCATGGATTAGGTGCAGTTCACCCACATTTGACCTATGGGTGACCTATGCCATTTCCTACTCTCTTGTATAGACAGCTAAATGGGTACCTTTTTTTAACCTAATACCCACAGGACAAACTTCCAATACCTGAGCCAAGATTTGGGATGTGTTGTCCAGATATATCTGTCCAGGAATGAGGTGTCCTGTCTCAGGACATATCCCTCTTGCCTCAGTCTACATTAGTTTTTGGTCATCTTTGTCTCTATAACGGCAACCCTATCTCATACTAACAGTATACTTACTAAGAGGGAAAGCAGTAGAAAAAGGAAAAGGGGATATAGATAAGATTGAAATACTCTAAATGATCAAATTGTATTTCTACTATGTCCCTAGGTATTTTACAGTTTTGCATATGAATTCTACCATTCTGGCATACATATACACATGAAAAACACTTTCTCAAACCTTTTTCAATGATTAATAGCTTCTTAACTAGCTGTTTCAATATGATATAATTTTCTGGATATTTTTAAATATCTAATGCCTCCCTGTCCTGATATATGTCTGAGATAAAATGTCTATGCAAAGGTACTTTTGGGCATCATATATTTGGAATTGGTATCATTTGGGATCACATAGGATCATGTGACTGTATGATATATTCAGTGTATAGGACAGCAGTAGAGTATTATTGCATTTATTGCCAGTGATTAGATGCCATAATGTTCTACTATTTACTGGTAGAAAATCATAATATTGAAAATAAGCTTTACTTCTAGCACTTCTATGAGTTCCTAAGGATGCTTATTTATTGACACACATCCCCATACATTATATGTTGATTAGCTGTACTCTGTCCTTTGGGAAGAAGGAATACCAAGGTGGCATCACCATTTAAAGATAGCTGCCAGACCATCTTTGAAAGGCTGGTGTCCCTATGGCTGCCTGCAAGGTGGCTTTGCCACACCTGGTAGCATATTTTTCCTGGTGGTAGATTTTTCTTTATGGTAGCTTTTGCTTGGCGGCAGCCTTTTCCTAGCAGTAGGTTTTTCTTGATAGTAGCCCCACATGTGGGGGTTTTGAAAGGTGGAATGCGCAGGTATGCACTGCGTTGTGTATGCAGTATAGGTTTGCTCTAGGTAATTAATACCTAAAACCCTGCATACACCTGTCCTTTTCTGTGGTGGAATATAGTACAGTTGTTTAGAATAGCTGGACTAGGGTCTGTGACTTGTGAGGGGCTGAGGATGTGCAAATAGAGGCTAGGGGCTATGATAGGGGAACACTAACCAAATAGAGAAGGACAATGAGTAATAATGAGAAAAGACTAACAGAATAGGAAACAGATCTGAGTCATGCCAAGAAAAGGGAAAATACATACAAGGAACAATAAGGAAGTCCACCAATAAATGTCTAACAACCTTGTCTACTACTCCTGAGGGGCCTTAGGATGAGTCACAGGACTGAGTTATCTCAGATTATTTCCATGGCATAAGCAACATATCTGCCACAGTTTGTCCAGTATCTCATTTAAGGATAGTGGTCTGGGAGGAGGAGGACTAATAGGAATATGATCATGCACTCTTATCATGTGATTCAGAGTGAGTTAAATAGGGTGGGCTGGGTAATCAGAGTAGGATAGTGCCTTGAACTCTGCCTCATATTCTGCTCTACTCCTAAGATGGGTCTAGATGTCATTCCAAGAAATATATATGGTTCTTAACTTTCTGAAAAATAGACTGCATATCCTATTACATATGACTGAGTATATGTCAAGTATATGATACCAAGCCAGGTCACTTGGTAGTACTGACCAAATGACTCTTACCATTTAATCTCACATACTAGTGACAAGTCATTCCTCACTAGTATATGGTCTTGGCTTGGTACATTCAGTTCATCATTTGGTTCACTCTCCTCATCCCATCCCCTCTATTCTTTATTACTCTTTCATTCTACATCCTTCTATTTACCCGTTTCCCCTTGGGACATTTACTATTCACTTATTATTCTGTCACACCTCTATTGTTTTATATTCAGCGACTTTTTATTGTTCTATTTTCATCCATACTCCCATTATTTTATTCTAGGCCATATTTCATTGTTCTATTCTCATTGACATTCCTTATTCTATTCTTGATCATTGTGGACAATACCTCCACATGTTCTTCATACCTTATTGTTCTCTATTCCTTATGCCACCCTGATTCCACATCTCATGTCTTAACCTATATATGTAAGTAGTGAATGTATGTAGACAGTTCTTCACTCTAAATATCAACTAGGTTTATGCCTTCTTGTCTTCCCTTCTCCTATCTGAAGTCCTTTACTCAGGCAGACACTTTTGGCACTCTCCTGGGTATCTCCTCTGTTCCAAATTAGTGGCATGCATGGAAAGTAGAGTGTAACACACAAGTACATTGAAGCCAAGCCACTCTGATCGGTCTATAGGACTTGGCTGATTCCTGCTAACATCATGAAGTTGGCACAATTGCAATAGTGCTCAACCCATGCATCATTGGCAGTACTGGTGCCTGACAGTGTAGATTGGATAGGATCTCCTCCTGAGTGAGAAATGTGCTAGAGGAGGTATGTAAAGATAATGATGTGATAGTGGTTCTTCCTGGATATGTGAATCCTGAGTGTTGTAGTATTGCATGGGAATGAGCTCTGAAGAAGATATGATGACAAATTGGGAGTCTGAAGATTGTAGTACTGAATAGAATGGTTGGCTGTGTAATGTGGCAACAGTGAAGGTGATATGGGTTGAGTACTGTCAGAGTTGAATTTATTCAGTGGTTGGGAGTGTGGCCATCCATGGTGGGAGAAAGGACCTTGGCATGTGATGGGTGTACAATATAAACATGCTGCACATCCAGTACACACAGAAGTCTTTCCTAAACCATGCATGATGCAGTGACACCAGCACACTACATGTCCTAACAGCCCCACATATGGAGCTGTTGGCAGGTGGGGTGCATTGGTCTTGCCAAGTCATGCATGTGGTTGGGAGCATGGCTATGGTGAGAGGAAGAGAGAGTTGAACTGGTCACTTGATATGGTAAACCAGTCACATGACCAGTTTTGGGTTAGGGTGCAGACCAATTGGTGACCAATTACTGACTCAGAAATACCCACAAGGACCACAACTGACCTTTAATATATAGATACTATAATTTGAATATTTCACATTCTATCTAACAACATTCTCTTAACTGAGATATATGATTTCAATCAAGTCTAATCACAATTTGACTTTTTATTTAAAAGTTAGCCTAATTTGGATATAGCAAAGTACTGTTAAGTATGTGTTGATCTTGGGACACTAGTTTGATAACTTCAATCAAGTGCAGATGGATTCAGCATAGTCCAGTGAGCCAAGGAAGATGTGGCTTTGCTTTAACATTCTTGTATTATGCCCTCCTACCCCTTCTATCAATGGATGTAAGATGATGTTTGAGAGAGGACTGAGAGTGTTGGTACCAAAAATAGACACTGATGTAGAGGAAATATGTGTATGTACAATGTAGCCAAACTTAATCAATATTCCAAACAGAGAATACATACAGGATTATACACTACCTTTATAGTTTAAAGAGATGGGGATAGATGACCATAGTATGGAACAGGGTAGCATAAAAAATGTATCTAAAATAAAGAGACATGGAGAATGGACATGGAGAGTAGACATAGGTGCCCATGTATAACTGAGGATATTCAGCTGGTACAAGCAAGTGAATAAAAGCTGGGTGAATTGTACTTGTAGGGTGCATATATGCACTCTACCCTTGAGAACATCAATCACAATATGTGCTTATTTTTTGTCAATTTCAATATCAACCTGTGTGCCATTCATTCTTATAATTTCCCTGATTTTATAATATTTTTATCTCACACATTGGGTGAGCTATTTCTATTTTTCTATGTATATTAGTCACACATGTGCACTGATTTGCTTCTGCTCAATGTGACACACGTGGCTTGCTCCCTGGGAAAGGACTGGCAACTTGGCCCCTCACCAAGCTAGTGCTTAGGGGCTGGCTCAAGTATATACGTATGCAGGTGAAACAACACCTGTGTATGTGTTCCTCCTTAGTGGTTGACATTCACCGAGGAGGTAAGACTAATGTAACATTTAATGTAAAATTATAGCTCATTTCCTTTATATGCACTGTAGAGTAAATATTTAGATTGTCCAATTAATTCTCTGAACCACTGTTGCAAGTTGCTCATTTACCTACAGTATTTTGACAAGCACCTAGCCATCAGTATAATGTCATAGGGCTGGCACAAGGCTGGCCAGCCACCCTTCTCATAAAATATGTTTGTTTTTTTCTTGTCAAGAGTATATTATGATATGCTCTTCAGTATAGTAGACTTCCTTGAGACAGGATACCTCCCTAATACAACTTATTTTTCAAGGTCTATTCTCATTCAAGTGATACAGGGTCTTCACAAAGAATCTCTTATATATAAGCAACATTTAAGCCAAACCACATAAGGGAGGGAGAAGAATTGCATTCAGGAGGAATTTATGTCATCTAAAATTTACTCAATTTTAATAACATACAATCTTAAATCAGTGGTTGCTCAATTTTTCTGAGAGATTTTGTCAAAGAGTGTTCACATTAGGGAAGCTATGCATCTCCTATTGATAATTACAAAAAATCTGAGTAGGATTTGACCTAAATTAACCTTATATTAGGAACCAAGAATGCCAACAATGTGTGGGCTGAATACTACTGTAAAAGTACTGACTTCACAATGCTGGCGGGAATTGGCCAAGTCCTGTAGACCAATCGGAATGACTTGGCTTCAACATACTCATATATTGTGTCCTACATGCCACTGATTTCAGACAGAAGAGATACCCAGGAGAGTACTGAGAGTGTCAGCCCAAGTAAGGGACTTCAGATGGGAGGAGGGAAGACAAGAAAGTATAAGCCAAGTTGATATTCAGAACAAAGAACTATTTACATACATACACTACTTATACATATAGGTTAAGAAGTGAGATGTGGATTCAGGGTGGCATAAGACATGGAGAAAACAATAAGGTATGAAGAGCATGTGGAGCTAGTGTCCACAATAATCAAGAATAGAACAATGGAAATGTGGTCAAATAAGATAATTGGAATGTGGCCAAGAATAAGATAATAGAAAATGACTGAATATAAAACAATAGGGTCATGGCCGAGGATAAAACAATAGAAAATGTCCTGAGGTGAAACAGGCCAAGAAATAAAGAATAAATAGGGTGGGGATAATGAGTAATGAATGAGGGGAGATTGGATGATGGATAGGAATGGGAGGTGTGGATCATCATCGATGAATGTGCCGAGTCAAGACTGACATACTAAGTGACTTGTATGTGATTTGGTCACTTGTGCATGGGATTAGACTGATCATTGGGTCAGCACTACCGAGCAAACCGATGCTTGATATGTGTACTTGACACCTTAATCTGACCACAAAGATATTGGGGCTATGTCAGGCTTTGGGATTGCCGAGGTACCAGACAAGAACGGCCTAGTCCTATAGGCTAGGAGTAGTGGCTTTGGCTTCAACATACTCGTGCATTGTGCCCTACTCTTCCATGTGTGCCACTGATTTGCAACAGACAGGGTACTCAGGAGGATGCTGATGATGCCGGCCTAAGTAGAGGTCTTAACAGAGGAGAAGAAGGTAGAAGGGCCTAAGTTTAGTTGATACCCAGAATGAGGAAATATGTACAAGCATGCCCTACTTATATAGGTTTAAGAAGTGACATGTGGAATAAGGAATGTGGGACAATAAGGTATGCAGAGCATATGGGTATTGTCCACAACAAGTAAAATTAGAATGAAGGAATGCAAAACAGGGATAGAACAATAAAAGATAGAATAATAGGAATGTGACCAAGGATATGACAATAGGAAGTGACCGACTATAAAACAATGGAGCCATGGCCGAGAATAATACAAGGACAGGAAGTTCCAAGGTGTGGCAGGTCAAAGGATGAGGAGTAGGTGTGGTGGGATTAATGGATGGTGAGTGGCACAGAGTATGTGAGGGGTGATGATAAGGAGTGTGGGTGGTGGATGTGCCAAGCCGAGACAGGTGTACCAAGTGATATACATGCGGTGTGGACACTTGATGTGGACATAGGATGGCTGCTTGGTTGGCACTGCCGAATAAACAGGTCTCGGTATGTGTACTTGACAGGCTACCAAAGCATGACATGCAACATGCTAATAATAGAAAGAAATGGATGACTAATCACAATAGGCCGCAAATTGTGCACATGGAGAATTAGGTCTCACACTTGTATCAAGGACTTATACCTGTGACATTTTGCATTTTGACCTATTCCACAAAATAATTTACTCTGATGCAACAAAAGCTCTTTTGCCCCCATAATATAGAGAAAAAATGTTCTCAAGACACTTATTAGCTGTAATTTTTTTTTCAATTTAATTTACAAAATCCTGAGCTAAAATTGAGCTTGACTGAAATCTGTATCAAGGAAGTCTACTATCCTACATATATCATATTTTGTTGTCTTTTTCCTTCTCCAATCCCTGTGTAAAAGATTTTCCCTAAGTGATATCATGTATATATCATTCTCTCCTATACCTATGTCTCACTTAGTGCTCCTGCCTCTCCTTTGTGTAGTATATATTATTTTTATTGTAAAAACAAACAGAGATCTCTTTTTGCCATTGCTCACAAGTGTGATTATTGTGAATTGAATTTATTGGTTTAATCTATCTGAATTGGCAGAGAGTTTCTCCAAGCTTAATCCCTACTTAGACTCTTGATTTTGTAAGGGTTCATCCCTTGACAGTAAGTATGTAGACTCCCTTACCTAAGCAGTGACTCTATAACTACTGTGCTAGTGACATAGGATAAATATAAATAGAAGCGAAGAATAGTCAAAGGATGAACGATAAGCTAAACAGCAATCAGAGAGGCAGAAAAAGTGGAAGGAACAAAAGGAATAAAATAAAACTTATATGCAGGAGTAAATCCCAAGCATGCTTCACAAATACATACGGTCTCTACCAAGTGGCGTCAACAGAGACGAAAGGATGTTTATCCTGTGCAAGACCTCATATTTTATTGGGATTGATCTTTCCAAAAATTGCTCCACCCAGGATATACCGGTCAAAGCGCCACTGAACACTGCATATTCCAGGCACGGAAAAAAATAAATACACGAGAATTCGACTCTCCCCATCTTCAAACTCGACGATGCGAATGTAGGTTCCTAGAAGAGAGTTAGATCCTTATCTGAAGGCGATATCAACCACCTTACCACATAACAGGGATGGAAAACAAGGT
>QLPI01011290.1:0-18402 GCA_003314275.1 Chroogomphus rutilus | reverse complement strand
TTGAAGCCAACGCCACTACTCTTGGCCTGCAGGACTTGGCCATAGTCTGCCCGACCTTTCGACAACACCCCTCGGTAGTACCGAAGTCCGTCAGTAACCGACGCTTGACAGCCTGAGCCATAGCTCGTAACTGAGCGATGCCTGCTGTCCCTAATGGAATTTCTGGTAAATTTACAGGAGCTATAGGCCTTCCTGTATGTTGATGCCTATTATCTAACAGGACTGGATGCTGAGTGATTTGTAATGTAGCAAGATGTGCATCGATTGCAGCTAATTGTTGGCGAGGGCTTGGATCAGGTGCAGGTATAAAAGGATCCAATTGAGTATAATCAGAAGGCCGAGTTGGAGGAAGATGAGGGAATGGCTGAGGTGGTGGTAGAGTGTCAGGAGTCGGGTACTGATGGACTTCGGTACTGCCGAGGGGTGTTGTCAAAGAGGTTGGTGGACTATGGCCAAGTCCTGCAGGCCAAGAGTAGTGGCATTGGCTTCAACGTACTCATGTGTTGCACCCTACTTGCTGTGCATGCCACCTATTTGCAACAGACAGGTGCTCAGGGGGATACTGATGATGCCGGCCCAAGTCGAGGACTTAACAGAGGAGAAGAAGGTAGAAGGGCCTAATCCTAGTTGATACCCAGAATGAGGAAGTATGTACATGCATGTCCTACTTCTATAGGTTAAGAAGTGACATGTGGAATAAGGAATGTGGAACAACAAGGTATGCAGAGCATGCGGTTATTGTCCACAATGAGTAAAATTAGAACAAGGAATGTAAACCGGGGATAGAACAATAAAGGACAGAATAATAGGACGTGCCCAAGGATAGGACAATAGGGGGTGCCAGACTATAAGACAGGGCTTGTAACCAAGGATAGTACAAGGACAGAAAGTCCCGAGGTGAGATGGACTGAGGAGTAAGTGTGTGGGTGGTGGATGTACCAAGCTGAGACCGGCATACCAAGTGATGTGCATGCGGCGGGTTACTTGGATGTGGGCCTAGGATGGTTGTTCAGTTGGTACTGCCAAGTGGACAGGTCTCGGTACGTGGACTTGACATAGAGCAGGATTTTGATGACATAATTCCAATGCAGCAGCAGCCCTCTCACGACGCATTGAAGGTGAAGTCAGTTGTAACTGCTCACGATGCTTGGCACATTCCCATTCTCTATTACGGTCTGGTGTAGAAGCCATCCTATCCCATCCTATCAACTATCAATTTGTAACATTGTAACATATGTATACAAACATACTCACAGGATCAATTGCAAGTTCAACCAGACTGTGTGTGTATGTATGCCAAAAAATTTCAATTCTATCAAAAAAGGCATGTCAGCTATGAATTAGAATTGTAACATTGCTATTCACAGGACAAATTATCCTATATCCTATAAATTACATGTCAGCTGTGAGTTAGAATTGTAAACATGTATACAAACATACTCACAGGATCAATTGCAATTCAGGCAGACTATGTGTATATGCCAATTTTTTTCAATTCTATCATAAAAGGCATGTTAGCTGTGAATTAGAATTGTAACATTTCTATTCACTGGACAAATATCCTATAAATTGCATGTCAGCTGTGAGTTATAATTGTAAACATTATTATACTTACAGGACAATTGCAATGTGTGCCAATTTTTTTTTAATATGTGTGTGCAAATTTTTTTTCCCCTCCCAAGATATAGGCTGGACACTGTGGCAGCACTTCTCTAGTATTTGTGTGTGTGCATGCCAATAGTGTATTGTGCTCCCCCCCCCCCCAAGGTAGGCAGGACCCTCCAGGAAGTGCCAGAGCATCCATTTGTGCATGAGCCGCCATTGAGGGCATCCACAATTAGCATTTTGCGTGTGTTTTATAGTAATTGGGTGTTTTTTGTGGTACTTTTGCGTGGACTTTGGACTTAGCATTGCACATGTGCACCAAAGACTTAACCCTAACCCTTCACATGACTGGTGGGAAAGTTGCAGGGCTTATATAATAAAATTGCTTACAAAGTGCTGACTAAAAACCCAGCTGGACCCACAGCCATCGTGCTTTATACCTTTGATGGGCCCTGCACTTTATCTATAGACATCTACATAACACCACCTATTGTGTTTTGTACCTATCTAGGCCCTCCATCATTGGCCAGCAATTGATCCCTGATCAGAGCCCATCTAGGCACTCTAAAAGCACTTCAACAACCACACCAACTTCGCTTTTTTGCCCTATTACAGCTCTCCTTTCCTTTTCCTTCCCCTCAGCTTCTCCCAGCAGTTGCTCAACAACCTCCTAAGGACTTCAGCCAGCCAGTAGTAGGACAGGATCCCTCCTCATTGCCTAGTGTTGCAAAGCCACACCCCTGGCCTAGTCTTTGACTAATTTGCTGGTTGACTGAGGCCTCTTGTCATCCTTGGGTGTTGGAATCTGTGGTCTGCAGATTCTTAACAGTTCATCTGATTTGCAGCAAGGTTGTGCCATCCTATTCTGAGCCCTGAAGTTCTCAAGTTGCTGGGGAGTAACTGGTTCCATTTGGAGCATTTTCCCAACCTCTAGGACCCTTAGGACCCCCCTTAGGACACTCCTTGGCCACTGCTTGGTGTCCCACTTTGTTTTACATCTTCTGCATCATATTTTGCCTATATCTGCTCCATTTGTGCATTGTTTAAACATGAAATTAAGCGCCTATAGATGAGGCATATCATTCCATTCATTCATTCACCCACAATACACCAATCTTCACACCAACCTTACCAAAAAAAAAACCATGTCTATATCCACCTCCAATGACGACACCACCTCTCCAAAATTTCCTATGCTGTCAGATACAAATTATCATGACTGGGCATTCAATATGACTGCCATGTTACATGCTCTAAGGGTTTGTGGATGCTTGTTAATAACAAGAAGAAGTGCCCTACAGTGTCTGCAGATCAGGAAAAGTGGGATTTGGAACAGGAGATGGCAGCAGGTCTAATTGCTTAGCTTTAGAGGCAGGACAGTGTGTGCATGTTTAGGGACTTGAGGATGATCCAGTGAAAATATGGAATGCCCTTCATAATGTTCATGTACAGAAACAAGCAGGCACTCATCTCAATGCTTATGATGCTCTATTTAATATCACAAAAGAGCCAGATGAAACGATCCATTCATTCATTGATCCCTTTGTCACCAAAGAAATCAGTCATCTCCATCACTCCACCCAGTCTGCCATGCTTGCAAACAAGCAGATTCCCTCCCTTCTCTCTGCCCACCTTGTCTCTAATGCCAGCTACCTTTGGTGTACTGATTCAGGAGCTTCCTCACATATGACTCCACATCGGCACTAGTTTAAGGAACTCAAACCTCACAAAGTTGCTATAGAATTGGCAGACAATAGCGTGGTGTATTCTGAAGGGATTGGCACAGTGGTTTTCTGCACAAAGGACAAGAAATTGACTCCCATACTCCTTTCTGATGTAATATATGTTCCCCAACTTCAAAACAACCTCCTCTCAGTCCTGTTATGGGTCTGACCTGAAAAAATTACAAGTGTTCCTTATATAGTATACCCTGAATTTCCATGATTGCCCTGACACTTTTGGTTCTGAATACACCAAGGTAACCTATGTATTCTCATATCTGACTGGTATCACTTTGGACTGGTTTGAACCACCCCTTACCTCCAATGACAAGCCATCTGGGCTCGACAACTATTAAGAGTTTGTATCAGAACTTAAGGCCAACTTCAACCTCCACAACCAAGAAGGAGAGGCTAAAGCTGACCTCAAAAACCTCTACATGCATGACAACCAGCAGATCATGAAATATGTGGTTGAGTTTAATTGACTTGCTATCTATATCCAATGGGGCAACTTTGCACTCTGCCACCAGTTCTACAATGAACTTCTAAGTAGGATCAAGGATGAGATTGCCTGAGTAGGGAAGCCACAGGACCACCACTTGGACACCATCATTGACTTGGGATCAATGCACTGCTTCATCAACTATGTGCTACTTATATAGGAAAAGGAAATGGTGATAGATGGCTATAAGTATGGAACAAGGTAGCATAAGAGAAATAAACTAAAATAGAACAGACATAGAGGATGGGCACACATATCCATGTATAAACTGAGGAATACCAAGGCAAATGAAGTGAACATAAATGAATAAAATGAAGTGAATAGGAAAGGAGATGATGAACTGAATGTACTAAGTCAAAATCAAACATACATAGGTGACTTGTCAATGTTTGACTTGTTCACTTTATGTTGGTTAATGAAGCAGACTAGGTTCCTGTTGGGGTTTTCTGCACTAGAATATTTGGGAAGTGCCTGGATAAATAGGACAATAATTCCAGTGATTTTCAAGTGATTTTATCTGTATTTATTGATTGGGAAAATGTTACTCTATGGCTAAACTACTGGGAGCTGAGTCCCAGGTTTTGCCTCTGCTGAGGTCCTGTTCCAGGAAACTAGCCTGGGTGCCAAAGCACCAGTTTAGTATTTTGTACACTTTTCTTAGTGTATAAATATTATAGAAATATTTGGAGTAATAAAGTATGATGCTGGGAATATATCTATGGCCTCGGGTTTATGGTAGGATGAGAATGTGGCATTTGAATCCTAAATAGGCAAGTGTAGAGTCCAGTACTTAACCTTTGGTTGAGCATGGATAAGTGATTTAACTGTAGCTGTAAGGGAAACCCCAGTGGCACCTGATAGTGATTGGTGCGGGTATTGGAAACCCGCACGGGTAACAGGTACGGGTAGCGCGGGTAAGGGTCAGGGTCAGGATTTCCAACCTGGCCCAAACCCGTACCCACAGGTGGGTACGCTTATATAACTGAGGTTCAGCGCTAACCTCGCTTATATTCACTTATATAAGCGAGGTTAGTGCTGAACCTCAGTTATATAAGTGCATTTAGCGCTGAATTTTGATGTCCAAACGATGTAGCCAGCACGGATTCTCACTGGGAATCATGAAAACTTGATTCCGCAACCTGACCACGGTTTCATGCGGGCTCTAGAAACCCAACTCACTGAAAATAGGGCTCTTCTAGCCCCAGGTTGCCAGTTCATACTCCAGGCATTGCTGGAACTCTGCCAACCATGCGAGGCTTTCCCTGTCGGTGACTTGAGCACCTCGGAGAACCTTGGGCCGAAACCTATAGGTTTCAATCCATGTGCCGATGCTGCCATATTTCCTAATTACCTATCTCAGATCAACTTTATTTGGAATCGCCCACGTTCTTTCGGAAAGATATTTTTTATATTGGTCGGTCTTGTCTTCGACAATTGAAGAGTCTTCATCCTTATATTAACTACCCAGACGCGTTACTTTGGGCTTTTCTCACTTAGTTTTAATTTCATAGGTGTGTATATATTTTCAGTATCCACCGGATCGATGGAAATCAGAACATCAGTGTACACGGTGAGCACATGCTCTTTGTATAAGAAATAAATATACTGACAGCCTATTTTTTAGTTATGCATACGGCACATATGCCCCATACGCGCCGTACGCGTTGTATGTGTCCTACGCGCCGTATGCGTCGTACGCGCCATATGCGCTGTACGCGTCATACGCGCCATATGCGCTGTATGCGTCGTACGCGCCGTATGCGCCATACACATCATACACGTCGTACGCGCCGTATGCACAGGTTCGTGGGCCACGAGGGGTACCACTTATCCTGCGCGAGAGCAAAGTCGCACATCGCAGCTGCGGGGAGGGATGTAGTAGCTTAGCAGATATTTATGGGCACCATGGTGCCAACTCACTCGCCCCATGGCTTTCCGCCTACATTATCAGGAAAACCATCCGTTCGTCCTACGAAGAAGTCAATACAACGGTATACCATATGTTGTGAAGATAATTTTTTTACCCTCCTACTGCGACATTCATAATGAGGAAGAAGGCTATCCAGCCATGCATATCAGAAAAGGCGGGAGTGTGAGTATGGAAACAGCGCCACACGTACGCTGGTTGAACGGCACACTGTTAGGGCGGCCGAGCCAGGGGTTCTGCAGCGCCACGGTTTGGGAGTTATTCTGAATAGTGGGAGGGAATTGGCCACACGTGCGTTGCCTCCTGGGATTGAGAGTGAGGGGAGCGTGGGGACGATGTGGAGTGCAGAATTTTGGACGAAGGAATTGTCGGAGAGGGAGGTCGTCATTTCGAATTCACCATTGCTGGGTGGGAGAGGTTAGTAGGGAAAGAGATGGTGGTGTAAGTGAGGGGGGCTGGCGAGTGTCACACAAGTCAGAATTTGTACACTGTATAACCATCAAAACATACCCAAATCCGCCGAGATCGACCTCCTGCATCCACGTTGCACCTGGGGCATCTACGCTAAACGTGTCAAAGTTGTCTGGGAAGTGTCATCAGCCTCAAAGGTTGAACATTATCCATGCGTTGTCTGCAGCTCTGTCCTGAACCCGCGGGTAAGAACAATACCCGTTGTGGGTCACGGGTAACAGCAATACCCGTTAAACCCGCGGGTACCCGTACCCGTACCTGCAATAACCCGCTACCCGTTGCTAAGGGTATGGGTATTCTCGGGTACGGGTATGGGTAGGCACAAAATACCCGGGGGTTACCCATGCCAATCACTAGCACCTGAGAGCTGTCACAAAGTGTCTAACAATGGGGGGATTCCTAAGAGGAAAACCTAAAACTCCTTGCTAAAAATATGCTTGAGAACTACAGAAGCTTCCCTACACCACACACCATTCGGGAAGCTGATCAAGGCAGCTTTAATGCCTATGGCAGCGGACAACTCAAAATAATTATGAGAGTGAGAGGGAAAGCAGTCACATTGACATTAAAAGATACTCTATATGCTCCTAAAATCATGCCTTCACCCTTATTTCCATTGGCCAATGTGATGATGCTGGAAACCAGACAGAGTTCACCTCCTAAAAATGCACAATAAAAAATTTGTCCAGCCATATTTTATTACAGGCACCAAAGCTACATGGCCTATACAGATTGGACAATCAGTCAACCCATAATTCCATGCAGTGATGCCTGACCGCCATTGAGACACATCGCAAGCTAGGGCATATATCTTACAAAGCCCTTAAGCGCTTGATGGATTGTGACATGGTTTATGGCCTTGAGCTCTCACAGGGCTGCAATAAATTTACCTGTGATACATGTATTAAAGTTAAAATTACACGCAAACCACTCCCAAAAGAATATAGTAAGCACTCGAAGAAGATTGGCAATAGAATATATTCCGATGTATGGGGACCGGCAAGACATATCACCATCAATAAAAAGTCCTATTATGTCTCATTTATGGATGATCACTCAAGGGAATCAGTACTCTATCTAATGAGCACCAAAGATCAAGTCTTTGCCAAATACAAATTGTATGAGGTGATGATGCTTCGGCAGAGGAATGTGCAATCAAAAAACTTCTCTCAGATCGAGGGGGCAAGTATACAAGTACTGAATTCAATAATTATCTAGACAAGCAGGGCACAAGACACCAGTACATGGTGCATGACACTCCCAAGAAAAATGGAGTGGCCAAGTGCCTAAACCACACTTTGGTCAAAAAGACCTGTGCTATGCTACTAGACTCTAATCTCCCTAAGTTCTTATGGGGATATGCCATTCAGCATGCTAACTACCTGAAAAATTGCATGCATACACAAGCTCTACCAGACAAGATGCCCTATGAGGTGGTTCACCATCAGAAGCTGAACTTACAAGATGCTCATAAATGGGAGATGGATGTCTATGTAAAAATCAAACAAGACAACAAGTTGCTACCTAGAGCCAAGAAAGCTCAGTGGATAGGCCATTCTGCACAAAGCAATGGCCACTGCATATACTGGCCAGAAAGTCAGCAGGTATCAGTTGAGCAAAATATTATATTTGAGGGGGTGATACCACCCTCAAGAGCTCCTATTCTACTTACTGACAACTGCCAAATTACTACACCAAGAACCATTAAATATCAGCCAATTCCACCTGCACTGGCACCTATCAAAGTGCTGATACTGTCATGTGACCTATAGCTAGGTGAGAGCTGCATTGAAGAAATAATCGAGCACATGCCAGAGAGAGATCTAGAAAATATACAGCTGAGTCAGAAAGACGTGAGTGGAACTAGTGAAGCTCCTCCACTTAGAAGAAGTGAGAGAATTCACTTACTGCAAGAAAGAGCTTCAAATGCCAGCTCAGGCGATAGATCTCAGGCTGGAGAAGCCGCACACATGAATTTTACAACCCTCGCTTGCGAAGACATTGAGGTTAATATACTCAATGATATCACACATTATTCAGACTTAAACACTGAAGAGAGCAAGAGCAATACATGCGACTACCTAGCAATAAGTACCGAACCAATAAATGCTGAAGAAAGTGAATTTGGGTATCTATCAAACGATTTAAAGTTGCCTATAATGACCAATGATGCCCTTAATAATTCTACATGGAAAACAGCCATGGATACAGAGATCCGATCACAAATCGAAAAAGGCACCTGGGAACTCACCATACCTCTGCCAGGTGTGAATATTGTCAGAAGCAAGTGGACTCACATTTTGAAATGCAATCAGAAGGGTGATATAGTTTGTGCAAAGTCAAGGCTAGTTGCTCAAGGCTTCACACAAACTTTTGGAGTTGATTATGATGAAACTTATACACCGGTCATACATATGACATCATTATTCACTATATGTGCTATTGCAGCTAGAAATAATTGGCCGATGTTGTGAACTATTGAGTAGAAAATATACATTTTTAATGATTTTTACAAAACTTACTACCTTTATGACAAGTTTATGAGTGAACATGTTCAAGCTATAGTCATGGTATATTATCATGATTTTTCTGTGATTTTATCCAATGGATCCATGCCACCAAGTGTGCATATATGCACAATATGCATACAATATCACTATTTTGTGCCAATATTAATGACATCGAGCCTATATGGCTATCTGTTTCAATAGGATATTCAAGATGCATCACTACAATTTTTCTGGTATTTTTCCATATTTTTCAATCATTAATCCGACTTCAATGATGATTTCTCTCTGTCCATACATCAATGGCCCCGTGTGACATCACCTGCAGTCATGCATTCCAATGGGCATACAAGCGAAGATGGAGTATTACACTATCTAGTACTTGCTATTTGTCAGGAGTCGGATGCTGATGGACTTTGGTACTGCCGAAGGTTGTCGGGTCAGACAATGGCCAAGTCCTGCAGGCCAAGAGTAGTGGCGTTGGCTTCAACATACTCATGCGTTGCGCCCTACTTGCCATGCATGCCACCGATTTGCAACAGACAGGTACTCGGGAGGATGCTGGTGATGCCGGCCCAAGTCAAGGACTTTACAGAGGGGAAGAAGGTAGAAGGGCCTAAGCCTAGTCGATACCCAGAATGAGGAAATATGTACATGCATGTCCTACTTATATAGGTTAAGAAGCGACATGTGGAGTAAGGAATGTGAGACAACAAGGTATGCAGAGCATGTGGTTATTGTCCACAACGAGTAGAATTAGAATGAACAAATGTAAAACGGGGATAGAATAATAAAGGATAGGATAATAGAAGTGTGGCCAAGGATAGGACAATAGGAAGTGACTGACTATAAAACAATGGAGCCATGGCCAAGGATAATACAAGGGCAGAAGGTCCTGAGGTGAGATGGACCGAGGGGTGAGGAGTAGGTGTGTGGGTGGTGGATGTGCCAAGCCAAGTTCGGCATACCAAGTGACATGCATGTGGCATGGTCACTTAGACGTGGATATAGGATGGTTGCTCGGTCGGCACTGCCGAGTGGATGGGTATCAGTATGTGTACTTGACACTATTAGATACTGTAATACTTTTCTACTAATACAAAGTGCCGATGAACACTCACAAAAGTGTAGAAATTAGTTACAAGTTATCAAAGGTGTATCGCCGCCGGTGCTTATGTCAAATATGTTCCCCATCCATTACCACTTCCCCTACTGACTTCTATTCTACAAGACATCTACCCTATCATCCACCTCCCATTCAAATCTCTATCCACCCCAACCATCTCAAGACCAGATATTCACCCTTATCCCAATTAGGATGAAGCGAAGCGCCTGTTCACCATGTATGGTCGTAGAACTGGCTCAAACATGGCAACATATTCTCTCTAACAAAAATGTTCGCTTTTGTGGCACATAGTTGATATGTACATTTTCTATTATATTTCAATGTATTTTTCTCCCCCAATCCTCTGTGTAAAAATATTTCCTCCATGATGTCATGTATGTCATATTTTCTCATGTAACACTGTTTCTCTGAGTTTCTTTGACTCCTATGTGTATCATATATAGTGTATATGTTGTAAAAACAAAATGTAATCAGTTTTCCTATCTTCCATTTCCCCAAAAATCAAAAAGCCTTTATTTTCCTTTATATTCTGCTTAAATTGCAGAATTCTCTTTATTTTCACTCCACACCTCTGGCTCTTAATTCTGTCAGCCGATACATCAAATGGACATGGATGTAGCATATCTATGCACCACTTAAAGAACCTATTTATATATGCAAGCCGCCAGGCTATTTTGAAGAAAAACATGACAATATATTATGGCTGAAGAAATACATATACGGACTTAAGCAGTCAGTGTAGAGTTGCTCTAGGTAATTAATACCTAAAAGCCTGCATGTACCGGTCCTTTTCTGTGGTGGGATATAATGCAGTCATTCAGCACAGCTGGATTATACTCTGTGACAAGGCTATGTATGAAAGAAAGTAGAATATAAGTGAAGATGGAGTGATGTGACAGGGATGTGACCTGTGACAAGACTAATAGACTGGGATATGATGGAGATGTGACTGTGACATCACCCTGACTAACACTTGGACTTTGGCTTTGGACTTGAGTACAATAGTCTAGATGTTTCTAGACTAGCCTTGACTTGGACTTGGAGACTGGACTTGGGCTTTAACTTGTGAACTTGTTATTACAGAGGTGAGCCAGAGGCCTTTATATACAAGAACCAAGCAATGATATGAAACGATGCAAGAGCTTGGCTGTGTCAGTTGAACGATAAAGTATGAGAACAAAGTATACAAAAGAGGAAACTATGGAGAAACTCTAGAGAAATGGTACAGCATCAAGGCTGCACGAATAGGGGCTAGGGGCTATGATAGGGGGAGACTAACCAAATAGGTAAGGATGATGAGTAACAATGAGAAAAGACTAACAGTAGGAAACAGGTCTGAGTCAAGCTAAGAAAAGGGGAAACATATAAAAGAAACAATAAGGAAGTCCACCAATAATGTCTAACAACCTTGTCTACTACTTCTGAGGGGTCTTAGGATGAGTCAGGGGACAGAGTATTTCCAGGTCACAGGCAACATATCTTCCACAATTTCTCCAGTATCCAATCCAAGGATAGGGGTCTGGGAGTAGGAGGACTAATGGGTATACAGTCATGCACTCTCATCTTGTGGTTAAGAGTGAGTCGAATGGAGTGGGTGGGGTAATCAGGATAGGATTGTGCCCTGAACTCTGTCTCATATTCCACTCTACTCCTATCACAATATGCTGGTCTAGATATCATTCCAACAAATATGTATGGTTCTCAGCTTTCTGAGAAATAGACTGCATCTCCTATTGCATATGACTAAGTGTAGATTGCATGGGATCTTCTTCTGAGTGAGAAATGTGCTGGAGGAGGTACGCAAAGATAATGATATGTTAATGGTTCTGCCTGGATATGTGTGTCCTGGGTGTTGTAGCATTGCATGTGTCAAGTACACGTACCGAGGATCCGATAACTCGGCGGTACCGACTAAAATACTCCATTAGTAACCAAGTACGAACCATTCAATGAGTTGTTCTTGGCCAGACGCACATATCGGTCACACCCCCCATTTCTATCCCACGCCTACTCCTCACCCCTCGGTCTGCCTCACCTCGGGACTTCTTGCCCTTGTGTTATCCTCGGTTGTAGCCTTGTTTTATAATCGGGCATTTCCTATTGTCCTATCCTAGGGCACGTCCTATTATTCTGTCTTTTATTGTTCTATCCCTGCTTTGCATTCCTTGTTCTAATTTTGTTTGTTGTGGACAATGACCACATGCTCGGCATATCTTGTTGTCCCACATTCCTTATTCCACATGTCGCTTCTTAACCTATATAAGTAGGACATGGATGTACATACTTCTTCATTCTGGGTATCGACTAGGCTTAGGCCCTTCTACCTTCTTCTCTTCTGTTAAGTCCTCGACTCGGGCTGGCATCCTCAGCATCCCCCCAAGCATCTGTCTGTTGCAAATACAGTGGCACGCACGGCAAGTAGGGCGCAACGCACGAGTACGTTGAAGCCAACGCCACTACTCTTGGCCTGCAGGACTTGGCCATAGTCCGCCCGACCTTTCAACAACACCCCTTGGCAGTACCGAAGTCCGTCAGTAATCCGACGCTTGACAGCATGAGAATGAGCTCTGAAGAAGACATGATGATATAATGGGAATCTGAAGATTGGAGTGCTGGATAGAATGGGTGGCTGTGTGATGTGGCGACAGTGAAGGTGATATTAGATGAGTGCCATTGGAGTCAAATTTATAACATGGTTGAGATCAATCGCTTTACTGTCATCGGGCAGAGAATGGTATAAGTGTCTATTAAATGCCCTTTATTCTATTGGATTTACAAAATCAGCATCCAATGCTGCAGTATTCTATAGACATGGGCCGAAAGACTATGCAATCATTGGAGCCACCATAGACAACCTTACAGATGATTTTATTTTGCAGGGCATCAAAGAAGATCTCGAAAATATCTTTAAGATGAAAGACCTTGGAGAAATCCATTGGCTCCTCAATCTGAAGATTGAGTGGGACAGATCAGCCGGAACAATCAGCTTCTCTCAAGAAGCATATATTGACAAAATCCTCAACTGATTTAACCTACAAGATGCAAAGACACATACAACTCCTTTAGATGCTATGAATAAGCTATCAAAAGAAAAATGCCTGACCACTGATGCTGAGAAGAAAAAATATGGAGAAAATTCCATACTGGCAGGCAATTGGTTCACTCATAAGGGCAGCAGTAGCTACCTAACTAGACATTTTGTTCACAGTATCTTTATTATCACAGTTTCTAGAAAATCCAGGGATTGCTCTTTGGAATGCAGTTAAATGAGTATTTAGATATCTGAAGAGAAAAAAAGAGAAAAAGCTAGTCTTAGGGGGGAGCTGGGATGGCATTATAGGATACTCAGATGCTGACTGGGCCTCACAGAACACCGGTACTCTATATCAGCCTATATCTTTCAGATTGACTCGGGGAGCATCTCATGGAGCTGTCAAAAGCAGATGATCATAGCCCTCTCATCGACCGAGGCAGAGTTCATTGCATTAACTTATTCCACTAAAGAAGCTATATGGCTGGAACAATTCATAACCGAAGTTTTCCAGCCAATTAAACATCCAATAAAAATTTATGCTGACAACCAACCAGCTATCACTATAGCCTATGGTAATCGGCAACATTCGGGGACCAAACATTTCGATATTTGACTCTATTTCATCCGAGACATGATTGAGGGGAAGATTCAACTTGAATATCTCCCAACTGATCAGATGGTTGCAGACATCCTCACAAAGGGTCTTTCAGGACCTAGAGTGAAGAGTCTCACTGAAAAACTCGGCATATATTGAGCTTGAGGGGGCATGTAGGGTGTATATATGCACCTTACCCCTGAGAGATCAATCTGCAATATATTTCATTTTCTATCATTTTCAGTGTCAACCCATGTGCAATTCATTTCTAAATTTTTTGAAATTTATCTTGTATTTTTATCCTCAAAACTGAGAGAGCTATCTTATATTTACTATATATTATTGACATGCACTTACACATGCATGACGTGATGCATGTGGCCAGCTCCCTGGGAAGGGACTGGTAGTTTGGCTCCATACCAAAGCAGCAGCTTAGGGGTCAGCTCAGGCATATATTGTTAAGTCCGCATGTCAGGCGCTTAGCTAGTACTTCCGAAAGGGCTATCCAGATTAGCATGGAGGTCCGTAACGGGGTCGAGGACCGAAGGCGGAAGTCGGACGGACTATGGACGGAGGCGGAAGCGCCGGGAACTTAGGGTCGGTCGCGGAATGGTTCAATCCGGTCACTGAGGTGTTCGAGGTCGAAGGGACTTGGCTTCAACTTATGTGTTGCGCCCTCCTCGATCGTCTGTCCCTAATTTCGGAAAGGAGACAGGAGTTTACCGGAAATGAATCAGAAACTAGGTGGGAGACTAAGTCGATATTCGTACTAGCGAACAGTCCAGTCGACTGGAAGACTATATACATGCGACTATCCTTGTACTATCTTTGCCGGTTATAAAACAAGGAGAAAGGGAGTACAAGGGGTCAATATAAAAGAGAAAACAAGGGAGTGAGGTAGATCTTTAGCGAATATCATAGCACGTGTGTGCTCTAATAGAGTCCGATTGATCCGCTCGGCAATGCTGTTCTGTGCCGGTGAGTATGGAGCTGTTGTTTCCATGATAATTCCATTTTGTGCGCAATAGTCTTGGAATTTTCTGTTAACATATTCCCCACCATTGTCAGTCCTAATTCTTTTGACTTTTTTACCAGTTTGATTTTCCAGAAACTCCTTGTATTGTGGGAAATTAATTGTGACCAGGCCCTTTGGTTGGCCCGAAATAGATCTTGGTGTACCTTGTTTTGTAATCCGTGTATGTAAAGAAGTAGCACTCGCACCCTGAACCTTCTACTTAGGCCGGGCCCCATACATCGGATACCACAAGGTCACCGATCTCCTGGACCTGTTCATGTGATTCCTTGGGGAACAGCTCCACATGGCGCTTGCCTTGAATACATGCCGTACATTGAGTCGGCACCTGTGTGTCATCGATCGTTGGCCCTGTGACTAATTCATTTTTGTGAAGGGCCTTGATAGTGTAGATATTGATATGACCAAGTACCCTGTGCCATTTATCTAAGGTTTGTCCCTTGGTTACAGCTGCAAAGTCCCGTGCCTGACCTGGGGATTTGGTAATCACATGCATTTTGTAAAGTCGATTTTGCTTCCATCCGATCGCAAATATAGTACCATTAGCGGAAATGAATTCCACTCCTGAGGATGTGAATCTGGCCGAGTGCCCATGATCGGTTAGCTGCCCAACTGAGATAAGGTTGTTAGGGGAGTCTGGTGCATGTTTGACATCATGCAAGGTTGTTGGGAATGATTTACCATTTACTTTGAAATGTATTGTTATTGTACCATGGCCTCTGGTTTTTAGTGAATTTCCTGGTGAAATCTCATCGATTTCCGATTTCTCTTCCATGTACGTAATAAAGTCTTCTCAGCTACACACGATGTGTGTTGTTGCAGCCGTGTCAGCCAACCAGTCTGATGCCAAGATTGCTGCCAGTGTGACCTCCTTAATGTAAGCCATAAATGTAAGATCTTTATCCTTAGATTGCTTGGCGGAGTCCCAATCTTTTGGCTCCTTGAACCATTTGGGTGCCTGGCCTTCTTTGCTGCCCCCTTGTACCCAGCAATCCTTTATGTAATGCCCCTTTTTGCCACAATTCTGGCAATTCCCTTTGGTAGCGCCAGATGCTTTGTCTCTACTTTTGCGCCTGTTACCGGGGCTATATTGTGCCTTAAGCACCATCTGTTTAATAGTCCCGGCGCTCCGCGATCGATCTTCATCCAGGATCCTGGCGATCAAAGTTTCAGACTTGATCACCATCCCGATCGCATTAATTGTAGTTATGAATGTGGCCCAGGTGTCTGGTAATGAAGTGAGCAATGTATTACTGAAGTCATCGTCGGAAATTAATTGACCCCTGGCATTCAGTTGTTGGTATAGCCCGCACATCTTCCAGATGTGCTCATCCATGTTAGCACTGTCCACGGCCATTATCTGGAAAAATTCCTGGTAGATATTAACGATGCCGATCGCTGCTTTAGATTCGAAGATCCCACACAGTCTGCTCCATATTTTTGTAGCAGTAGTATCTTGATCAATATATACCAAATACTCATCGGATATCCTAAGACAGATTTCCTTTTGCGCTTTTTTATCTTTCTTTTTCCATTCAGTGATCGCCGTCTGTTCTGCTTTGGTAGGTGCCCTGGCATCTTGTCAAGTACACGTACCGAGGATCCAGTAACTCAGCGGTACCGACTAAGATACTCCGTTGGTAACCATGTACAAGTCACTCGACGAGCTGTTCTCGGCTCGACGCACATATCGATCACATTCCTCACTCCCATCCCACGCCTACTCCTCACCCCTCGGTCCGCCTCACCTCGGGACTTCCTGCCCTTGTGTTATCCTCGGTTACAGCCCTTGTTTTATA
The DNA here is from genome assembly GCA_003314275.1 of Chroogomphus rutilus. Classification (NCBI taxonomy): domain Eukaryota; kingdom Fungi; phylum Basidiomycota; class Agaricomycetes; order Boletales; family Gomphidiaceae; genus Chroogomphus; species Chroogomphus rutilus. Next base: position 2,082 of record QLPI01011290.1, on the reverse strand, counting down.
GTTGGGCACTTCCTATTGTCCTATCCTCGGTCACATTCTTATTATCCCATCCTTTATTGTTCTATGCCCGTTTACATTCCTTCATTCTAATTTTACTCGTTGTGGACAATGACCGCATGCTCTGCATACCTTGTTGTCCCACATTCCTTATTCCACATGTCGCTTCTTAACCTATATAAGTAGGACATGCATGTACATATTTCCTCATTCTGGGTATCGACTAGGCTTAGGCCCTTCTACCTTCTTCTCCTCTGTTAAGTCCTCGACTCAGGCCAGCATCATCAGCATCCTCCCGAGTATCTGTCTGTTGTAAATAGGTGGCATGCACGGCAAGTAGGGAGCAACGCACGAGTACGTTGAAGCCAACGCCACTACTCTTGGCCTGCAGGACTTGGCCATAGTCCGCTCGACCTCTCGCCAACACCCCTCGGCAGTACCAAAGTCTGTCAGTAACCGAAGCTTAACACATCTATCGGCTGTAGTTCCATCTCCGATCCATCGGTTATTGCCCATAGATCTAGATCTTCTAAGACCCATTCTAGGCACCATCGCCATGTAATATAATTGTCCCCATTCAAGGGGTCGACTTTGTAAGCGTTCAATGTAATAGACATAATATTCGGTGTGGGGTGTAATAGAGTTGATCAGTTACGGCCAGAGCCCATAACCTGTAGATCGAGGGAATATTAATGAGATTTAATCTCTCGAGAACTTGTTACATTTTAGATCTAACTACATGCTATATATATAGTTCTGAAATATTGAATATTATTAATATGTGTACTAATCCTGTACCTCACTGCATCATCCATTTCTAAGCTGGGTGTCATTACACCTGGGTTCTATACCTCAGCTATGGCGGACCTTAGCCGGCTCCTGTGCGGCCGTATTGCCGTTACATTCAACAGTGCATGCATTCAAGGTCTTGGGGACTTGGCTTCAACTTGTGTGTTGCATACTCCTCGATCATCAGTCCCTTATTTCAGAGATTTGGAGGTATAGAAGTTCAGAGTTCAGAGAGTGAGTGGGAATACTAAGTTGATATTTGAACTAAGGTATAGTAAAGAAGTCTGGAGGTATTTATACATAGCAGTCCTTATTGTAACTAATTAGGAATGTCCAAGAGAACAATAAGATGAATGAAGATGGGTTACAAAAGAAATCTACATCTGGTGTTACAATAAGACTATTGTTTGATGAGAAAGGAAAAGGAAAGAGGTCCAAGTCCGCATGTCAGGTGCTTAGCTAGATACTTCCAGAGGGGTTTCTAGAGGCTTCCAAGGGGGTTTCCAGGAGGGGGGTTGAGACTCTGATGGCGAAAGGGTTAGGGATCGTGGATTCATGGATGGAGACAGAAAGATGGAAAGATGGGAAGTGCCGGAGACTTAGGGTTGATTGCAGTATTAGGTTGTTACGACTAGTCGTTTGAGTGATCGAGGTTGAAGGGACTTGGCTTCAACTTATATATTGTGCCCTCCTCGATCATCTGTCCCTAATTTCCGAAGGTCGGAAAGTTTACCAGAACTGAATTGGAAACTATGATGCAGATTAAGTTGATATTTGTACTGGCAAATAGTCCAGTTGACTGGGGGTTTATATACATGTAGTTAATCCTTGTACTATCTATTGCTGGGTAAAGACAAGGGGGAGAAGGGAATACAAGGGGCTAATAGAAAAGGGAGAACAAGGGAGTGAGGTACGTGATGATTCTGCATGTCATTTATCAAGGAGCGGAACCTAGATCACAGAATCATAGGAGGTTTGGGATTGCGGAACTTCAGGTTGATGCAACAGGATTATGGAAAGCAATCACTCCAGACTTTTAACAGTCAGAAAGTCCTGGAAAAGGTGCAGGTGGTTGTGGGGACTAGTATGGGTTTATTGGGGGCATGGGTCATAACAGAGGTCTGAGGTGGTGCTGTCAATTGAGCTCGGAGGTGATGGCATGGACTTGGACTTGGTTCAGGGCAATCTTCCTCATAGCACCCTGGATCAGATGTCTGAAGTATTGGGGTTATATTGTCAAGCGCCGGATACTGACGGACTTTGGTACTGCCGAGGGGTGTTGTCGAAAGGTTGGGC
>QLPI01011281.1:2548-19379 GCA_003314275.1 Chroogomphus rutilus | reverse complement strand
GGGAGAGTCCGAGATGGGACCTCGGACTTGTTTCAGGCTTCGGAGAGGGTCGTCCCCTGACACTTGCAGATAGTGCCTCCACTCTGCCAATGCCTGCATAATGGCTAGCATCTCCTTATCATGTATATCATAATTCCTCTCCACATCATTAAGTGCTTTGGACATGTAGGCCACCCATTTCCAGGTTCCCTGTTGCATTTGTGACAGGATAGCACCACTGGCAAAGTCTGAACTATCTGCTTCTACTCAGAACAGGTCCTCATCTGTTGGAAAGGCTAGGATTGGTGCTGCCATTACTGCTGCCTTGAGGAGTTGGAAGCTTATCAACTGTTCGGCCCCCCAGTTCCATGGCTTGTTCCCTGTTAGTTCATCTAGTGGTTTGGCAATGCTTGCGAAGCCTTGGATGAAGCCACGATAGAAATTGACAAAACCCAAGAATTGCTGCAGTTCATTCTTTGTCCTGGGAACTGGCCATCTGCTCACTCCTTCCACCTTGACTGGGTCCATCTCCACCTTCCCTTCGCTCACCACCAATCCCAGATATTCCACCTTCTCTTTCTCAAACTCACATTTCTCTGGTTTGAGATAGAGATTGTGTTCTTGTAGTAGGGCCAAGACACACTTGACGGTCCTTCTGTGCTCTTCTAAGTCTGTCAAGTAGATCATGATGTCATCTATATAGGTGCTGATGCATCCTTCATTGATCAATTCATGGAAGATGTCATTCATCATCGTCTGGAATGTTGCAGGGGAGTTGGTTAATCCAAAGAACATGACCAGTGGTTCCAAAAGGCCTTGGTTGGTGATGAAGGCTGCTTTGTGTTTATCTCCTTCCTTGACTCAGACATTATTGTATCCCCATCTAATGTCCAGCTTAGTGAAGATGCATGCATGGTATAGTTTGTGGATCACTTCAGAAATCAGTGGCAGTGGATAGCGGTTCTTGATTGTCATTGCATTCAGCTGTCGGTAGTCCTGCACTGGCCTCAAGCTGCTATCTTTCTTTTTGATGAAGAAGAATGGCAATACAATAGGAGACTTGGATGGTCAGATCTTCCCTGACTTTAGGTTTTCTTCCAAAAACTCGTCTAGCTGCTTCTGTTTCTCTAGACTGAGTGGGTAAACCTTGCTTGAGAATGGTTTGGCCCCTGGCTTTAGTTCGATTGCATGATCCCACTGCCGTCATTCAGGAAGGTTATTGTCAAACCCCTCCTTTGTGAAGACTCCTCTAAACTCTTCCAGGTAGTGTGCTGGCACCATTTCTTCCACCATCCTTTTCTTCTTCTCCTTCTGTGCCTCCTCTGCCAGTTTCTGTGAGTGTATCCTGGCTACATGCCCCTCCTCCTCCTCTGCATATATCCAGGTCACAAATATACGGTCTCCCTCCTCTAGTTCTTCCTCCTCTTCTTCTAGATCATCCTCCTCTACACCTGCTTTTGACATTCCACATTCCAAGGGACATCGGTCAAATGTCATCTCTCCTGTCTTCCAGTTGACACTTGGGTTATGCTTCTGAAGCCAGTTGAAGCCAACAATGAGGTCTGTCTTTCCGGTATAGGTGACTGCAAAAGGGAAGACCTCCGAGTGATTCTTTATCCTGACTCTGAGGGTTACCGGATGGGTTATTGGTCCTCCTTCATTGTGGGTTGCATCCACATTGTAGACAGGTAGTGGTCTTGGAAGTCTTTCTATTGGCAAACACTTGGCTTTTGCAAAGCCTTCATCGATGTAGCACCCTGTTGCCCCACAGTCTAGGAGCACTTCAATTGTAAATCCCCTTTTGTCTGTCAGTGTTTCAACAGTGGTGGGTATCATCACTGAAGATTGGTTGATTCATCTGATCCACTGTTTCCTTCCCCTAAGCTCCTTGACCACTTCTATGCCCTCCTCTCTTCTCATCCCTTGTATGGCTTCCACTACTTCTGGTGTCACTTCTCCTTTCCTTCCTGTCATGACTATGCACCGTGCTCAGACTTACTCGGCAGTACCAACCGACTGACCCTTACTCACATCATCCCATGGTGCATGGTTTCAGTTTGGTACATCCGGTTCGCCACCTGGTTCATTATCCTTTTCCCCAACCCCCTATTCCTTATCATTCCTACACTCCTTTCCCTTCCCCTCACTCGCTTACCCTTGGGACATTCACTATTCTTTGCCACTTATCCACGGCCCTATTGTTTTATTCTCAGCCATTCCTTATTGTTCTATTCTTTCCCACAATCTCACCTGCTTATACTTCATTGTCTTACACTCGCATTATTCTTTTCTAATCACTGTGGACAATACCTCCACATGGTCGTCATACCTTATTCTTGTTTCCATGTCTTATGCCACCCTTATTCCACATTCCACCCCTCAGCCTATATAAGTAGAAGAAGCGTGTACATAGTTCCTCAGTCTGAGTATCAACTAGGTTTACGCCTCTTTACTCTCCTCCTTCTGTTCAGAAGTCCCTACTTGGGCCGACACCCTCGGCATCTGCCTGAGTACCCTTTCCATTACAAGTTAGTGGCACGCACAGGAGGCAGGGTGCAACACACGAGTACATTGAATCCAAGCCACTCCAACTGGCCTGCAGGACTTGGCTGGTCCTGACAGCACCATCAGTGGTACCGAGATCTGACAGTATACTCAGACTAACACTACCTCCTGTGCCCCTTACTGCTTAATGATTATGACCCCACAATACAGGTCTACCACCTGCAAGGTGACTAGCATCCCAGATACCAAAACTGAGGAATCAGTGGAGGAGACTGAGCCAAATGACTTGGCAGGTGCTGGAACTGAGGTTAAGCTTAATGCCTCTGCCCTTCTTAATCCCAATTCCTTGGTAATCCCTCTATCTTCTATTTTGATAGCGAGTTCCTCGGCGACCCCTCTTAAATGCCTGATCGATTCAGGTTCTACTCACTGCTTCATAGAATCTTCCTATGTTCGGGAACATAAGATCCCCACTACTTCCGTGGATTCAATTCCCCTTAAACTATTTGATGGCACTACTAACTAGGTAGTGGTCTTGGAAGTCTTTCTATTGGCAAACACTTGGCTTTTGAAAAGCCTTCATCGATGTAGCACCCTGTTGCCCTACAGTCTAGGAGCGCTTCAACTGTGAATCCCCTTTTGTCTGTCAGTGTTTAACAGTAGTGGGTATCATCACCGAAGATTGGTTGATTCTTCTGATCTACTGTTTCCTTCCCCTAAGCTCCTTGACCACTTCTATGCCCTCCTCTCTTCTCATCCCTCTTATGGCTTCTACTACATCTGATGTCACTTCTCCTTTCCTTCTGCTATGTGTCCACTGTCTCAACACTTCCTGCCCTGACTTGTTGTCTTGGTGTATCCTCCACAACACCCACTCTATCGTTCTCTCTTTGAGTTTCTCCACCTCTTCTGCCACCACCACCTTCTCTTCTCGCTTCCTCTTCTCTTTCTTCTCCTTCTCAACTTTCAAGGGTTGTTCTGGGATGATTTCAGGTTCCAGTTCTGCACTTTCTTCAACTGCTAGTGGGGTAAAGTAGTTTACAGATGTCCAGGGCAAGGAGGACGTCCTTTTTACTCCTACCCCTCCTGAAAATCCTCCTTCTTCAACATGTCCAGCACCTCCTTTTTCTCCTCTTTTGTCCACCCATCCATCGTTGCTCTAACCTTCTGGATACCTCGAGGTTTGGGACAGTTTCATGCTATGTGTCCCTGCTCTCTGCAGTTGAAGCATGTCACCACCCTCACTGGCTTCCCTCGAGTCTGATCAATCTCCATGGGTTGTGGTCCCAAAGTGGGTGGAGGAGTGAGTGACTGAGCTGGAGTAGATTGTGGATTTCTTGGAGTCTGCCATATCCTTGGTCCTATAGTCCCCCTTTTTGTCGCTTGGTATTCATGCAACTGGCTGTCAAAATGGAGGGCATATGACTTCCACTTGTCATACGTTGTTAGAATGGTCTCCAGGGTGTAAATCCGCTCGACCACCTGTGGAGACAGGTTCCTTTTGAGCAAGGCAACATATCCTTCATCATTATACCCCACCTATGACCTATGTTCCTCAAACTCCACAAAGAACTCTGTTGCTGGCCTTCCTCCTTGTCTCAGCTGCTCCAGCTTTCATTGAGCCATTTCTTTCTTGTTTGGGTCATGGAATGTTATCAGCAGCTCAGTACAGAATTCCTCCCAACTCTGGTAACTGCGTGTTCCTGCTTCCAGTTCCCCTGTGATACGACTTTCCCACTGAGCTGCAAACTTCACTTTCATATAGGACAAGGCAAAGCAGATCTTTCGCATATGGTCCACTTTGAAATAAGATGCATCGTCCTCAAAGTTCAGGTAGAGCTCGTGCAGAAAGATGTCAATCTTCTCTGATGAGCCGTCAAATGGTTCTGGTCTTATGATTTTGCAAGCTGATGGGATAGAGGAGGTGGTTGTAGATGTCAGCTGGGGTGTTTGGGCTTGTAGTGATGCTAGGTGTTGGTTAAGGTGGTGTGTCTGGTTGTTCACCATTACAGTCAGGTCTGCATTGTTTTGCTGCAGGCCTGCAAGAATTTGTTGTAGGAGATCAACATCGATGATAGGGTGTTGTAGGGATATAATAGTCTTGAGCTAATGTCAGCAACAACAAGAGCTTCAATACTTGGGAGCAGAGAAGGGATTTGAGCAATGACACTTGTCGGTGTATTGACCAGCTCAAGACTGAGCTTTAACTAATTACCTAAGAACTATACATATAGTCTGGCAGAGTAGCGGAGTCCAATAACAAGTAATAGAGAAAGGAGTGGATAAATCATGACAGGATCAGGAAGCCAACGAAGCGTTCACAGAAGCTCATCGCAGTCAACTTCGGACCTCCGCCCGCTCAAACAGCACATCCCCTAGGTTCGTGCTTGGAGTTCCAAGGATACCAGCACCATCCCCTTGCTCTCTAGAACCATCCCAATGGGCCCCCATGCCGCTGCCAATTGCCTCGAAGGAAGCTCCGACCCCAATGGAGGTAGACTGGACCCGAGCAAAAGGTTCCACCCTAGGGGCTTGCCACCGATGCTGAAAACCTGGGCATTATGCACGGGACTGTCCATTATCCTTCGACATCTGAACCATGAGTATGGAGGAAAAACTGGAGTTACTTCCAGAACTTCTGAACCTTGTAGGAGTGTCAGAAGTAGTATAGGCAGAAGTATCAAAGAACCCCAAAGGAGCAGAAGGGGAAGAAGAGAGAGAGGAAGAGGAGGATTTTGGGACCGGCAGTGGGTGAATCGTGCACCCCCGCTGCCTGTACATAATAGGTTCTTGTATCTGGAAGAAGAGAGTGATGTAATCATTGCACATTCCCTTTCAGAAGAACAGCCATCAAAAGATGCACAAACATCGGAGGCTCCACCAAAGCAAACTCGGATATGACTCTGAAAATAGGAGAAACGACTTCCGAAGAAATATGTGGTTGCCACCACCTCAAGTCCAAAATCCCTAATTATCAAGGTGGAGATCCAAACAATGGACACAGCAGAGGTCAAGTTGGAACCCACTCTTGTGGATTGCGGAGCCACCGGACAGTTCATGAACAGAGGTTACACAGAATGACATCATCTCACCACTCAGAAACTGCAAAGACCTATTCTGGTTTACAATGTGGATGGATCACCAAATGAATCTGGAGCCATCAAGGAGGTTGTCGATGTAATCCTCCGAGTGAATGGACACATGGAGCGAACTACAGTCGTGGTTACCAGCTTAGGAAAACAAGACCTAATCCTGGGCTTTACTTGGCTGGAAGAACATAATCCAGAGATTGACTGGTAGACTCGAACTGTTAAAATGAGCTGATGTCCAACAAAATGTCACACCTGCCAAACTGAGGTGCGAGACAAATGAAGGAAAGAGCGGGTGTGTTATAGCCCATACCCTCAACAAACCCACACTAACCCCCACAACCACCCGCTTCCGAGACCTTCCGACCGAAAAGGACGAAAGACCTTTTCCGTGGATCCCGTCCCCGTCACGCCCGTCCGAGACACCGCGACCGAGACACCGTTCCCAAGTCCGCTCCCAACCGAGGACTCAATACTTTGATAACCGACGCGCAAGACTATCGCGTACCTCACTCCCTTGTTCTCTCCTTATATTAACCCCTTGTACTACCTCTCTCCTTGTTTTATGACCGGCTAAAGGATAGTACAAAGAGCGTTACATGTATATAGTCTCATAGTCGACTGGACTGTTCGCTAGTACGAATATCAAATTAGTCTCCCCCCAGTTTCCGATTCATTTCCGGTAAACCCCACCTCTATTCCGAAATTAGGGACAGACGATCGAGGAGGGCGCAACACATAAGTTGAAGCCAAGTCCCTTCGACCTCAAACCTCTCAGCGACCGGATTGAACCATTCCGCGACCTACCCTGGATCCCCGGCGCCTCTGTTCCCCGCCCGTAGCCCGTCCGACTTCCGTCTCGGTCCTCGGCCCCGTCACGGACCTTCACACGGACCCGGATAACACCTTCGGAGGTGCTAGCTAAGCGCCTGACACGCGGACTTAACAGGGTGTTGAAAAAGCAAATCCAAGAGTGTCGGACCGGCCCATTTCCAAAGCTCCTAGAAGAAGAAGGTCTACAGGAAGGAAGTGCAGAGGCAGACGAGGAGGGAAAAGAAGAGGAAGACCCACTGAATGAATTAGAGCCCAGGGATAGAGTGATGTATGTGATGCTCCCACCATAAGGGAAACATGTCTGAGTTGTGCAGACTACCTCCCAGAGGTTGGCAGAGGCCCATTACAAAAATGTCTGAACAGAGGTGGAAATCCCGGAATACCTCCGAGATTTTGAGAGTGTCTTCGCCAAGGAATCCTTTGACGAGCTCCCAGAGAGAAAGATTTGGGATCATGCCATTGAACTGGAACTGGAGGCCAGTCCAGTTAACTTCAAAGTGTATCCCATGTCCCAGTTAGAACAAACCGAGCTAGATGCCTTCATCCAAGAGAACCTTCAGACTGGATGCATCCGACCATCAAAATCTCTGATGGTATCCCTGGTCTTTGTAAAGCCCACGATACCATGCTCTGATTTACTCAGCAGTACCGACCAACTGACCCTTACCCATATCATCCCTTACCAGTGTGTGGCCTCAGCTCGGTACATTCGGTTCATCATTCAGTTCATTATCCCTATCCCACCCTCCTATTCTTCATTATTCCCTGTCCTTCTCCTTGCCTGTTTACCCTTGGGACATTCACTCTTTGTTGTCACTTGGCAGTGGCCCTATTGTTTTATGTTCAGCCACTCCCATTGTTCTATTCTCACTCACTCTTTTGTCCTCGGCCATACTTTATTGTTCTATTGTTGTCCACATTCCTTGTTCTATTCCTGATCATTGTGGACAATACCTCCACATGATTCTTCATACCTTATTGTTCTCCATTCCTTGTGCCACTCTGTTCCACATCTCACTTATTAGCCTATATAAGTAGCCAATGTATGTAGATGGTTCTTTGTTCTGGAAATTAACTAGGTTTACACCTTCTTGTCCTCCCTTCTCCTGTCCCAAGTCCTTTACCTGGGTCGACACTCTCGGCACTCTCCCAGGTATCCCTCTGTCCCAAATCAGTGGCATGCATGGGAAGTAGGGCGCAACACACGAGCACGTTGAAGCCATGCCACTACTTCTGGCCTGCAGGACTTGGCCACTCCTCGGCATTCCCGGAGCCTGACAGTCTTCTTCATCAAAAAGAAAGAGGAATCCCTCCATCTCATCCAGGACTACCGAAAGTTAAATGAAATGACAGTGAAGAACCGATACCCGCTACCCCTCATTCCGGAGCTGGTGAACCAGCTCAAGGAAGCTAAATATTTCACAAAACTGGATGTCAGATGGGGATACAACAACGTCCGAATCAAGAAGGGAGACAAGTGGAAGGCTGCCTTTTGGACAAACCAAGGACTGTTTGAGCCACTGGTGATGTTCTTTGGGCTCACGAACAGTCCAGTCACCTTTCAAACAATGATGAATGAAATTTTCCAAGACCTCATCCTAGCAGGACTCGTCTGTGTATACATTGACGATATCCTCATCTATTCTTGGACCTTGGCCGAGCACCGAAGGATCACATGCCAAGTGTTAGAATGACTCCGAGAACAGAAACTTTATCTTTGGAAAGAAAAATGCAAGTTTGAAAGAACACGAATTGAGTATCTGGGACTCATCATATCAGAAGGAAAGGTGGAAATGGACCCTGTAAAAGTCCAAGGAGTAATGGAGTGGCCAACTCCGAAGAACCGAAAGGAAGTCCAGTCGTTCCTTGGATTTTCAAACTTCTACTGGTGCTTCATCAAGGACTTATCCCTTCATGCTCGACCACTCTTTGACCTCACAAAGAAAGGGGAACCATGGAGATGGGGAGAGAGAGAGGAGATGGTGCTCCAAAAAATTAAGGAGCTTATCACCTCGGCCCCGATACTGACATTCCTGGATGATTCTTGGGCATACAGAGTGGAAGCGGATGCCTCAGACTTTGCCACAGGGGCCACCATCTCACAACAATCGCCAGAAGACAGGTTGTGACATCCAATTGCCTTCTTCTTCAAAAGCCTAAGCCCAGTGGAAAGAAACTACAAAATCCATGACAAAGAAATGTTGGCCATCATCCGAGCTCTGGAGGAATGGCGACACTTCCTAGAGGGAACACAACTCCAGTTCAAGATCTGGACAGACCATAAGAATCTGGAGTATTTCAGAACTTCTAAGAAGTTAAACTGAAGGCAAGCCTGATGGTCCCTCTTTCTATCTTGCTTCAACTTCACACTCCATCACTGACTGGGACAAAGTATGGGCAAAGCAGATGCACTCTCCAGGAGAGCAGATCATGGATCTGGATCAGAGGATAATGAGAATATAATCCTCCTCCGACCAGAGCTGTTCACGATCTGAGCTCTGGAGGGGATTACGGCAGTCGGAGAAGAAAGAGATATCCTCCTAGACATACAAGCAAAGCTTCAGACCTCAGGCCTAGAAGATCCAGTAGCCAAGGCTATCATAGAACTCCGATGAGGGCATGCCAGATAGGTACGATCTGCCGAGTGGATAGAACAGGATAGCCTCCTCCAGGTCTGAGGGAGGATCTACATCCTGAATGATCCAGACCTTTGGAGATGCATCATTTCCCAGCACCATGACACATGAATAACTGGACATGCGGGGAGATGGAAAACACTATAACTGATCTCCAGGAACTAATGGTGGCCTCAGATGTCACGATACATGGGACAGTATGTAAAAACCTGTGACTCCTGCATACAGACCAAAATCCGGAGACAGCCTCCAATGGGAGAATTGGAACCACTCCCCATCCCCGAAGCTCGGTGGGACACTATTAGCGTAGACTTCATAGTAGAGCTGCCGGATGCCCATGGACATGATGCGGTCATGAACATAGTTGACTCAGTAAGCAAAAGGGTGCACTTCCTCCCCACAAACACTACCATCACGGCATTAGGAGCTGCACAACTCTATCTGACACATGTATGGAAACTGCATGGACTTCCGAAACAGGTGATCTCAGACCGAGGTCCTCAATTCATCTCGGAGTTCACCCATGAACTCTACTGACTCCTGGGTATCAAGCTTGCAGCAACAACAGCCTACCACCCCCAGGGAGATGGCCAGACAGAATGTGTCAACCAGGAGTTGGAGCAGTACAGCCGAGTCTTTGTCAATGAGCAACAAGATGACTGGGATGAACTCCTACCGATGGCAGAATTCCAGTACAATAATCATGTGCATTCTGCCACATAGCAAACTCCCTTCATGTTAGACATGGGATAACATCCTCAAATGGGTTTTGAACCACAACAGTTGAAGTCACAGATGGAAACAGTAAATGAGTTCAAAGACCAAATGGAATAGTCATTAGAAGAAGTGAAGTCAGCACTGGCAAAAGCAAAGGATGATATGGCATGATACTACAACCAACTAGGGAGCGGCACGGATCACCCACGGGTCAAATGTAAGTGACCTGCACCTGACCCATGAGAAATCCGAACCCATCAACCCATGGGTCGACGGGTGTCAGGTGCGCGCCGCACCCGCACGCGTATGGTGCGTACGACGCATATGGTGCATGCATGTTGTCCGTGTTGTCCATGTGCATGTGCGGTGCAGGCATGTCGTGTGCATGTGTGGTGCATGTGTGTCATACACACACGTGTGACACCATGGGTTGGGCCGGGTTGCAGGTGCTCTCAGCTTGACCCGCACCTGCACCCAAGGATACCCAACCCAGTGACCCATGCGGGTTGGCCCAACCCGTGCCATTCCCTATAACCAATGCCAAACCCCAGCATCAGAATATCAAGCAGGAGACCAAGTGTACCTAGATGCCTCGGACATCTGGACAAAACAACCCTTGCAGAAATTGAGCCACTGATACTTGGGACCATATACCATTCAAAGAAAAGTGGGAAAACATGCCTACAGGCTCCAACTTCCACAATCCCTCTCTCGGCTCCACCTGTTTTGGAACCATAAGCTAGTAACCCAAGAGCTGTGACAAAACTTTGGTGTGAAGAAAGTTCAATCAAGTTCTCCGACAAGATGACAGCAAGCTAATGCCTGTCCGGGTTGATGTCCAAAAAGAATTGTTTAGAGGGGGCCTTTGGCAGGTGACTTGTCAATTACATGTAGGAATAATAGTTTATGTTCGTGAACTATTATTCTACCCTTGCCTAGGATTATTTCCACAGATGTCCTATAAAATCTAGTTTAGTTCTTTTATGATGTTTTTACGTACCTTTTATATTTTGTCCAAGAAACTTTCCACTTCAGCAGTGGAAGGGCTTGAGGTTGACTCTCCGAGTGACCTCTGTCAATAGTCTTAGTGGTCGGCGACCTACTTAAGAGAGTGCTGGCAGCACTAAGTAATCCAGTGGATTATGGGTGAAGATAAGCTTGATTGCTTTTACACTACAGAACTAGTCTCTATATATACTAATTCTAAGCTGATTATGTAACTCCCAAATAAGGCAAGACCTTCTAGAAATTAGTGAGAAGCTTATGGAAAGGGATGGAAGGTCCTGGAATCCCCTGGAAGTCACAGTGTCACCCTTGTAGTCACTAATGACAAAAGAAAAGAAATGTTCCCACGGCTTGTAGTTTTGTGACTGGTCAGGTCACAAAATATTATTAGTATATGAGCCATGCTTCTGGGCTGACCTTTATGTAATGGCTATTATATAAGCCCAGGAATTTGTTGTACAAGTTGATTTGAGAACTTGACCCAGGAATTTAGTGCTATTTTCCGTGTATTAAGTAATAGACAACCAATTATGGTTCCTTGTGGGTCCAAATAGGAATAGATGAAAAAGATATGTTTTTGAGGGTTTTCCTTGGACTTGAGGGTTTGTTATTTAAGAGTTGATTACCATAAGTAATTCACTCTTAAATGGCCAGCCAAAACTTTATTATATTTTTGGTAGTCATTTTAGGACTGATTTTATGGGTGACTTTCTTTAGAGAAGAGGTTTGGATCTTGTATGCTAATCCGGTTCAGAGGTCTTGTAGAAATATATTGGAAAATTCCCGGATCCCCAATACCACCCCATCTTCAATGTGATCAAACTCCTCCCGGCCCCTGAAGATCTGATTCCAGGTTGAAGGTCCGAACCACCTCCACCACCGGAATTAATAGAGGGAGAGGAGCATTACAAGGTAGAAAAAGTGTTGGACAGTCGCCTGATGCGAGGGGGGCTCTACTTCTTGGTAAAATGGCAGGGGTATGGATATGAAGAGAATACATAGGTAAAGGAAGAGGACATGAACACTCCCACTAAGATACAAGAGTTCTACCTGCAACATCCAGGAGCACCTCGGAGGATCTGAATAACAGCCTTCGAATCCATATTGTTCCATGCCACGAGGATGCAGCACTCTAGAAGGGGGGGTGATGTCAGAGGACGACCTTCTCCAAAAGCTGATTCAAGTCCGAAGTCCTATTTAAAACTCTGACCAACTCCGAGGCCTGATACAGGTCCGAGGTCCTATTTCAAACTCCGACCAACTCCAAGGCTAAAATGCCCAAGTCCGAAAGGACCACCGAGCAGAGACAGGAATGATCTTAAGCATGGTGAATAGAACCCAGAATAAATGCCCAAGCCTTGGACTTAGCACCAGGAAGTTGGCTTTACAAACTCCGATGTATTGATTTGTAAGCTAGTGCACGGGCCACTTACATAAAGGGTATAAAAGGGGTTCACCAGTGGTGGGATCCTTAGACTTTCCTCTTTAGATTCCCCCTGCTTAGGTGAGGACCCCACATGTATTTAGGTAGTAGTTATAATTAAAAACCTTTGGATTCCCCCTGCTTAGCTCTCCTCTGAGACACCTCTGAGAGGCTGCAAGAGGGTTGCCCTTACAAAATCTCAATGTCATGAGGTAAATTTTAGTTAAGTATAGCTTCAATTGACATCCTGGGGACTTGTCAAGTCTATGATACCAAGCTCTGGTCCTGTCAAGTACATGTACCGAGACCCATTATTTTGGCAGTGCCAACTGAGCAGTCATCCTATGTCCACGTCCAAGTGTCCACACTGCATGCATATCACTTGGTATGCCGGTCTCGGCTCGACACATCCACCACCCATATGCCTACTCCTCACCCCTTGGTCCATCTCACCTCGGGACTTTCTGTCCTTGTCTTATCCTCGGTCACAGCCCTTGTTTTTTATAGTCGGGCCACTTCCTATTGTCCTATCCTTGGCCACGTTTCTATTATCCTATCCTTTATTGTTCTATCCCCATTTTACATTCCTCCATTCTAATTTTACTCATTGTGGACAATAGCCACATGCTCTGGATACTTTATTGTCCCACATTCCTTATTCCACATGTTGCTTCTTAACCTATATAAGTAGGACATGCATGTACATATTTCCTCATTCTGGGTATCGACTAGGCTTAGGCCCTTCTACCTTCTTCCCCTCTGTTAAGTCCTCGACTCAGGCCAGCATCACCAGCATCCTCCCAAGTATCTGTCTGTTGCAAATTGGTGGCACGCATGGCAAGTAGGGTGCAACGTACAAGTACGTTGAAGCCAACGCCACTACTCTTGGCCTGCAGGACTTTGTTAGGAACCATATGCCGGCATACCTGACTATTCATTCAGCCCACTCAGCCCAACTCCGCTCTCGCTCGCTATTCAACTATACGCCCTCAGTGTTAAGTCCGCGTGTCAGGCGCTTAGCTAGTACTTCCAAAGGGGTTGTCCGGGCTAGTGCGAAGGTCCGTAACAGGGCCGAAGACCGAGACGAAGCCGGACGGACTACGGACGGGGACGGAGGCGCCGGAAGCTTAGGGTAGGTCGCGGAATAGATCAATCCGGTCACTGAGGTGTTCGAGGTCGAAGGGACTTGGCTTCAACTTATGTGTTGTGCCCTCCTCGATCGTCTGTCCCTAATTTCGGAGAGGAGACGGAAATTCACCGGAGTGAGTCGGAACTAGGTGGACTAAGATGATATTCGTACTAGCGAACAGTCTAGTCGACTGGGAGACTATATACATGCGACTGTCTTGTACTATCTTTTGCCGGTAATAAAACAAGGGAAAAGGGAGTACAAGGGGGTCAATATAAAAGAGAGAACAAGGGAGCGAGGTACGCGATAGTCCTGCGCGTCGGTTATCAAAGTATTGAGTCTCGGTCGGGGACGGACTCGGGGGTGGTGTCTCGGTCGCGACGGGATCGGAGGCGGACAGTGGACTCTGGGTCGGACTTGTCGGGAACGGAGATTACGGAAAACAGTCCTTCGTCCTTTCGGTCGGAAAGGTCTCGGAATAAGGAGGGGTGGTTGTGGGGGTTGTTGAAGGTATGGGCTATAACACTCAGCCCACAGACTATATGCACCTCGTGTATCTGTCTTGGCATCACATGCTCCTGTCAATTCACTCCACTCATTTACATCACAATCCATATGCTCGCTATTCCATTCCATTCTCATTTACATTTAATATCCTTTCATTTACATTCCATTCCATTTTCATTTATTCGCAATTCTGCTCAGTCTCTTATTTCCAATCTGTTATTACGTTCCTTAGGGTAACTCTGTTGGGAATCGATGTGACACGTCACTCCCCAATGTCATGGAGGAGATCATTATTTGGGGCATAGTATTTCCGTTCTCGCTTTTCACGATCCTCGGCTTTCTCATTCTATTATAGGAAATCTATTCAACTCCTAATAGATTAGAAAGTAGTATAAAGATCTTGTACTCAGTAGTTCAGTCTTCAGTCAGATAATCAACCTTGATTTCAACTAAGGTTCCTCTGTTCATTTTCTATCTGTCTTGCCTTTATGAAATTGGGGACCGTGCAGTCTAGTGGGTGCAACACATAACATTGAAGCCAAGTCCTACTCCAAACCTCGCCATTGTCTCATCTTTGAGAGATTAATAATATTACAATTATGTCCTTTTTCTACATCGTAACAGGGAGAGTGCTATGAGTGTCGGCCTAAGTGAGGACTTCAGATAGGAGGAGGGAAGGCAAGAGGCATATGCCAAGTTGATATTTAGAATGAGGAACTATCTACATCCATATGCTACTTATATAGGTTAAGAAGCGAATGTGGAATCAGGGTGGCATAAGACATGGAAAAGAGAATAAGGTACAGAGAGCATATGGGAGCATTGTCCACAATGCTCAAGAATAGAACAATGAAAATAGATGAGAATAGGACAAAAAAATATGGCTAAGCATAAAATAATAGGAGTGTGGCTGAAAATAGAACAATAGGATGTGACCAAATATAAGACAATAGGGTTATGACCGAAAATAAGTCAATAGAAATGTCCTGAGGTAAAACAGACAAGGGAGAAGATCAGGAATAGAAGAATAAACAAAGGTAGAAAGGATGGAATGAAGGGAAGTAGACTGTTTATTAGGAACCATATGCTGGCATGACCAACTATTCATTTCAGCCTGCTCAGCCTAACTCTGCCCTCACTCACCTATTCAACTATACACCCTCAGCCCTCGAACTATATGCACCTCTGTCAAGTGTCAGTAATGCCGAAGATGCGGGCAGAGAGCGGCTAAGTCCTGCAGGCTGAAAGTAGTGGCTTTGGCTTCAATGTACTCGTGTGTTGCACCCTACTTTCCGTGCATGCCACCAATTTGGAACAGAAGGGATACTTAGGGAGTGCCAAAGGTGCTGGCCCGAGTAGAGGACTTTACAGGGGAAAGGGAAGGTAAGGGGCCTAAGCCTAGTTGATACCCAGAATGAGGGAGTATGTACATGCATGTCCTACTTATATAGGTGAAGAAGGGACATGTGGAATAAAACATGTGGGACAATAAGGTATAGAGAGCATGTGGGGGTATTGTCCACAATGAACAAAAATAGAATGGAGGAATGTAAACGGGGATAGAACAATAAAAATAGAATAATAGGAATGTGGCCAAGAGTAGGACAATAGGGAGTGCCTGGCTATAAAACAATGGGTTATGACTGAGGATAAAACAATGGTCATATGTCCTGAGGTAAGATGGGTCAAGGAGTAAAGAGCAGACAGGGTAGGATGAATAGATGGTGAATGAGGCAGAGTGGATGAGGGATAGTGTCAGGAGAACCCCCGATAATAAATCCCAACTGACACCACCCCACCCACACTTCATACCCGCTGACCAAGATCCGTTTGGTCTACTCCTGGCAGTACCAAACAGATTGCACCAAACAATCCTCACCATTGGCGGTCGCCCTTCAGAAGTGCCAACCATAGCTATCGGCCTTCCTTTCATCATTCGCTCCTGGCATTGAGACCCTGGCAGAACTTCCCAGTCGGCACGGAGAATGATGCCCAGTATGGCATGGAGCACCATAGCAATAGTGCTTATATACAGTAGTTAGTGGGCAAAGGGTTCTCTAGAGTTTTCTCTTTGGATCCCCCTTCACCAGGTAGGCTAGCCACTATGTATTAGGTACCATACTAAATCTTTGCATCCCCCTTTGCCAGTGCACCGCCCGAGGGTAGAACGCCTGCTTAGGTTGCCCTTACAGTAGAAAACTCTCTCCCACAAGTACCGGCTGCCCCATCGTGCGACCCCAAATCAAATCTCTTTGGAAGCAGTGACAGTGGCAGCCCCTTCTCATTTACTTATAAAAGCAAAACACTCTATCCCTTATGGATTTACCATCGGCCCAGGAACTATTAGACCGACTGGTCGGTATAGAACAGGAGTTACTGAGAGAGAGGAGAGAAAAGCAGGATCTGGAGATAAGGCTGAACGTACTACAGGTGACCACTACGAATCTAGTAGCAGGTCTCCTGACCCATGCTCGGCAGCCCGTGAAACAGATGGTGGAGCCTGCCAAGCCCTCTGAGTTCACACACCAATGCAAATGTGGTGACCCTAAACACTGAAACACACCAAGTACAAGTACACAAGTACAGATTGGTAAATTGGAGTGGGTGGTGCCAACACTCAAAACACCAAGCAACAAGTGCAAGTACAAGTACAAATTGGTAACACTGAAACACTAAGGTAAGGTAAGGAAGGGGCACCCCACAATGGAGGTAATGGGGTTTGGGTGGCTGGTAAATTTGATGGAAATCAAACCAACACTTTTGAGTGAACACCAACTTCTCAGGCCCAAGGCAATAAGGCTCATCCCCATAAGAGAGAGTATACTAAATAAATCGAAAAAGCAGCTCATGGTGTGAAAGAAATGGGGAAATGTATATTAAACATACAAGGAGGTGGTGATATTTGATACATGCATGGAAGTGAGATGTGTATACACGTGTGGAAGTGAGATGTGTATACACACGCGTTTTTTTTTATAAAAAAAAAAAAAAAAAAAAAAAAAAAAAA